>CABFWO010000060.1:425076-448979 GCA_902155825.1 Timema genevievae
TATATATATATATATATTAGTTTTGTTAATAGGGTGAAATGATTAAAGTAGAATTTAGAGAACATATACCAGCATTTGCGTGGAGATAAAGTGGAAAACCATTTAAGAAATACCATCCTCAATTAACCCTGCCGGAATTCGAATGTTGGCCACTCCATTGGCAGACTAGTCTAAATTAGTTTGACCAGTGGGGGGTGCTTATTAAATAATGTTGAAATATATCATTGTGCATAATATGTCACGAAAATTATGAAAAATCGTTATGTAAATAAAATCTTATCTAGAACTGTCCTCCAAGTATTGATTAATTTAACACGCACAAGTACACATCAAAACATGAATTAAAAATTAACAATAGAAAAAGGTCTACTCTAAAGCCGCGTCCAGACTAGAACAAGACCGAACACGATCATCCTTTGATGCGACGGGCAAAAACCGACAACTGGTGGATCGGTGCCGAACAGAACGAACACATGTTGTTACAACGTTCTGTTCGGAAAACCGTCCACACTTGCCGCGAACATGTTCGTTGTTCTGTTCGAGTCAGGACGGGACTTAGAGACGTCACTCTCTTGTCAGACTGGCTTGCTGATGACAGGGAGCTCGAGGTTCTTATCCCAGTCGGGTCTACTGAGTATGGTTTTTCTTAATTGGTTTCCCACTCTCTTTCCACGCAAATACTGGTAGATTACTTCTAAAATACTTCCTCAGCCCTACTCCATTAGAGTAATAACTATCATATGTGCGTATAACCTGAATAGGTAGTAAGACGCGGAGATATATATATATATATATATATATATATATATATATATAGCAGCGCGGCTATTATGATACCCAACCCTAGCCTCCAGATCTTTCCAAATTAGATAGAAGCATCTAAACCAGTGGGCACACAGACTGAGACGTCATTCTCATCTGGTGTCGGTGATGTGGAGATCGGGTTTTGAATCTCAGTTGGATCTACTGGTTTATACTTACAAATATGGTTTTCCACTATACCCACACAAATGTGGGTTTATTTACTCAATTCTACCTTCATTACCCTAGACCATAGGTGCTAATATGCGGATAGCCAGGACGGGTAGTAAACTTTGGAGCGCAAACAAAAAGTATGACAACCTATTAGTTGGCCTTTGTATGTTAACTGTTAATTGCTCACCACTCCACGTGTATGTAACATGACATTGCCATTTCCTCTGCCTAATTAACAATAATTAATTGTTTGCTTATAATACAAGGATGATCATAAACGTTATTTATTATATTAGATATTTGGCATTGTATCATTTATCTACGTTCGTTTATAATTGAACCTAAAAGACTAAATTGTTTATTTAATTTTAAATAGAATATTTTACATCAATTTAATAAACAGAGCACTGAGCTGTAAACAATCAACTCTATCGAGAATTGTAATATCTGGGTAACAGGACGAACACGTATAGGGGTAATGGGCGGCCCGAAGCAAATTTTGCGCCCGGGCGGAATATCTTTTTGGCCTATATAATCTGTAGATAATAAAATCCATTCGCCATAGGAGTGGTGGTAACTGAAAGCTAGCAAAAGTCTCATGTAGCCATTCGCCAAACCAAATAATCTGCAAAACCATATCATTATTTATTTATTGTCACTTTTGGCTGATATTATTTTAACCGTTTTTACATCTTCTGCTAGCTGTCGGCTACCACATTTTCCATTACAAATAAACTCTAGGAAAATATGAAAATAATCCCCAAATCTAAAGTAACCTGGGCGTAATAGGAAAATAATCTGAAGGGAAACTACACAAATGGTAACTATACTCCAAACGTTTAACTGATTGTGTACAAAAACTGTTAGGATTACAAAGGAAATAGCATATTTTATAGACAAAGTTCTCCTCTATTTTTGTACTATTTTGAAAACACTTTGACCTAATGAACGATTTACGTTATCGTTGCAAAAAGCCATTTTAGGGCGCTATTTTTCGAGATGGCAAATTTAAAATAACTTTTTAATAGTGGCATTATATTCTGTTTTACTCACCTCAAAAAAAACTATAATGAAAAATTTAATGTTAGTATCATAAAGTGAACGATTGCTATGATTAGCAACTCCACTATTACGCCCAGGCTACGTTAGGTTTAAGGATTATTTACCTTTTCACGCCCAAACTACGTTAGGTTATGTTGGTGCTCCGTTTGACGCTCCTCTCAAACTGGCGCTGCGGGTAGCCTCCCGGTTCAACTGGCCCTTAAGGCGCCCCTATATAGGGATGTAAACAAATAAACCAACTTAACCAAGAACAGTAACACTTAAAACATTAAACACCCAACCCTAAATCCCGCAATGGTGTTCAAGTTAATATAAGGTGTCAGTCTCGCATTAAACTGGATTTTTGGGGAC
This sequence comes from Timema genevievae, assembly GCA_902155825.1. NCBI lineage: Eukaryota > Metazoa > Arthropoda > Insecta > Phasmatodea > Timematidae > Timema > Timema genevievae. The sequence goes on from CABFWO010000060.1 coordinate 427,465, forward strand.
GGGGAAGGTCGTTGGAATTGCGTCCGAATATACTGGTGTAGTTTTTTCCACACTAATGCGGGTGCATTTCTCTTTAATTAGCCCCTCATCCCCCACTCCACAGACTAATGTATCAAGATTCCATATCACAGCCAATTAACTGGGACGTTAGATTTATAAGACTGCGCTCGAACCAGAAATCACCTAAAAGAACAGTTGCCTGCATTTTTCACTCGGCGACATCGAAATTGGGATAATTTTAGTAGGAAATTTTTTATTTTAAAATATTTTTAAATTTGTTTTGAATTTTTCTAAATGGGTAAAACTGTTTTGTTTCATTGGTCTCAATTCTACAGTTGTTGTTTTTGTAACGTGTGTAAACTATAGAAACTGCATCACGAGGCGACGCCTGGTTTTAGCTGCATTGCCTTCCTAAAAGACAGTCTCTACTGTTGCTGAGAGACCTACATAAGCTAGCTCACGCACATTTATTGTGATTGGCTCAAGGCTCTTCACGTGACCGCATTCCAATTTTGCTCTTGTTTTTCGATGAACTTGTGAATCTATATTATTATTATTATTATTATTATTATTATAAGCACCGCGTCTTACTACCCGTTCGGGTTGTACGCACTTACGCTAATGTGCAATGGTAGGGTGATTGTGAGATGAAATGGAGGACCTACAGTTTAACGTGGAATCCGAACCACGGTGGAGGCCTGGCATTCCACACATTCACAAGTTGTGATTAATATACGTCTTGTCAGAGGTGAAGGAAGGGTTTGGCAATCAGATAAATCTGTGCCGGGACTGAGGATTGAACCCCGGACCCCCAGCACAGAAGTCCGACATCTTACCCCTAGACCACCAGGTCACCGAATCTATATAAGTTAGGTGTTTTCCGTGTGGAGTGAGATGGGCTTTTAAATATCCTTTGTATCAAAACGTATGGCCTTTGAAAAAATAAAATGAATACATACACATACAGAGTCAACTCTCGATTCTTCGACCCCGGGAATAGCGCCCCTCTCGAAGTAACGACCCTTTTTTTGGGGGAATCCTGAAAAATGTGGGGGAAAAGGTCAAAAATTTTAAGCATATCGGCCGAAAAATGTGTTTGTTACACTTATTTAGGTCGCTGCGTTGCGATTATCTTTGTGAGCGCTGTATTACTAGTAACTGGGGTGGGTCAGGTATAAAAATAGACGACAGCCAATAGCACTTGACTCTGTCCACCCCCTCCCACAAGCAAGACAATGTTTCCCCGCGTGCGACTGCCGCTACATCACTCGCCAAGCTTGTTTTTGCCATTGTTATTTCGATTCGGTTCGATTTGGTTACGTTTTTGGTTTGATTTTGTGAACGATTTTTGACGACCCGTGCTAATTTTTATATTTGATACGAGCTTATAGTTTCGACGAAATGAGTGTAAAGAGGACCTTGACGCTCATGAAGAAGTACGAGATCATCCAGATTAGAAGATTACAACGACGGAGATTGCGTGGTGGCATGTCATCCCGAAGACGACACTTTTCACGAGTCTCAAAATGAGATAAGAAATTATGAATGCAGTGCAGAAGGAAGGCCAAAAATTTGAAGGTTGCAACGCATGCGAATATGGAGCAGGCTATGCTGGAGTGGTCCAGCCAGCATAGAGCGCAAAACGTGCCTATAAACGGACCGATGATGCAGAGGAAGATCGATGAATTTGCCCTGAGGTTTGGTATAGAAAACTTTAAATATTCAAGTGGGTGGCTATAGCATTTCAAAGTGCGTCACAAAATATCCAGCCACAAGGTTGTCAATTAAAGCACATCGGTCGACCCAACACCGGTGAGGGAGTGAATGCCCTTGCTCCGAAACATCCTTAGGCGCTATCAACCTCAAGTATACAACGCTGACGAGCTGGGGATGTTCTACAACCTAATGTCAGATCACACTCTTGCTGTGAAAGGGGATAAGTGCAAGGGTGCGAAGAGGAGCAAGGAGCGCCTCGCCATCCTTCTGTGCTGCAACATGGACGGCAGCAATAAGATGAAGCCCCTCATGATCGGGAAGTTCAAGAAACCCCGGGGTTTCAAGGGCAACATCCTGCCTTGTGACTATGATTTTAATAAAGAAGGCATGGATGACCTCGGGTTTATTCACGAGTTGGCTTCAAGGATTCGATTCGAAGATGGACACCGCAAGTAGAAAAGTTGTGCTCTACGTCGACAATTGCCCCGCACATCTTGCTCTCGGCAAACTCAGGAACATCAAGCTGGTGTTTCTGCCAAAGAACACTACCAGAATGCTTCAGCTCCTGGACCAGGGGATAATTCAGCAAGTGAAGGTGAAGTTCCGCAAGATGCTTGTGTGGAGTATGGTGTGGAATCTTGACATGGGCAAGGAGGTCAAAAAAGGGGGACGTGTTCAGGGCCATAGAAGGAATCGTCGCCAGTTGGAGGGCCGTGAGACCGGTGGTAGTCGCCAACTGCTTCCGACACGCCCCTGCCAGCGCTGAAGACCCAGATGACCCACTGCCAGTGGACGCCAATTCCCAGCCAGGCCTCTCCACGGAACTACAGGTGGGCCCCTCCATGGAACCGCAGCCTGGCCCATCAACAGCACCTTCGTCAGCCCCCCTGACTTTCACTCGGCCGTGCAACGAGGAAACGTGGCAGAGATTACCCCCAGGCTGCACGTATGAGAAGTACATAGCAGCAGACGATGACATCATAGTTTGGGGCACCCTAGACAACGCCGATATAATCAGGGAGCAGCAGGAGTCCAGCGATGAAGAGGGGGAGGAAGAAATGGAAGAAAAGCCTGAAGACATCCCCACGACGAAAGATGTTCTGAAAGCCAGGGACGTCTACTCAAGAGCACTTAAGCGCCAGGGCGCTATCGAAGAGCTGTGGTCCCAGTTCTATAATGTGAAAGACTTCGTCGAGCAAACTGGCGCTAACAAGAAGCAGGCCTCCAGAATGGACTTCTTCAAGAAATAGGTATCTTTTTTTTTCACGTGTTGTCTAAAAAAATTCAATTTTTGCGCTTGAGGGTCGGGGGCGGAACAAAATCTGTTCGAATTCCAATAACGACCCCATCTAAATAACAACCCCTTCTCCAGGGAACCGGGAAAGGTCGTAGAATCGAGAGTTGACTCCCATATTTCCATTTTGTTTTAGATACCCGCACCTTGGCTGAAAGCGTTGAATCCATAATATACTCAAATAAGACAATAGTTCAATTTAGTTTTTCATTATGTGCAAGCAAGGGCGTAGAAACCGGGGGAGGTCCTGGGGGTCCGGACCCCCCTGGAATTTGTTTGACCACCCTAAAGGGGGGGGGTCTACGTATACATACAAAACACTTAACAAGATATAGCTTTTTACTTCTACTACAGTTTAATGTAAATTTCTTCAACCAAATACTAGTTAATTATTATTTTAAAATTCACCTTCTAGGTGCAACTTGAACCTGTAAACCTCCCGATTGTAAAATTAGCTCTGCCAACATTTCAAATATTTTATTTTTCTACATTCAAACAGATATTGGTAAACAAATGACGTTTCTTGATATGAGTCGAGTTTTAGGGTCCGAGAAAATTAAGCAAATATTTTTGCTATCAATTTTAAGCTCTTACTTTAGGAATCAAGCAAGCTCAAAGAGCAGCTTAAATAAAAGGACAATTGTCATAAATGAAGTTGGCGGCTTATGTAGGCCGAATAGCTGGACTTCCCCCATCCTTTCTTTTAACACACCTACTTACGCAAAGCACAATTTTATAACTATGGACATTCTGAAACCGTTAACAAAATTTGAACAGCACCGCATTACTAGTTAGTACAGCGTTGAGTGTAGCGAAAGGTTGTGTGTTTGTGTGTGGTTTTGGAGAAAGGATTCAGTATTATAATACTAGTGACTTGTTGGTTGTTGCTAATATAATAAATATTAGTGTTAGTTAAATAATTATATAAAAATGTCAAACCTTCAAAAAAACGTAAATATACGCTTGACACTTGGCTTGTAAAAGAACCATCAGCAGAGGCACCAAAAGAGGTGAGATTTTTTTAAATTAGGTTTACTCCCCCGAATCTCACTACCAGTTCGGTTAATCTTACTTGTAGTAATTACGCTATTTTTTTATGAGTGTGATGGTTTTTACCTTTAAAGGCTCGTGAATCGTGATGTTATTATAGGCCAGGGATGGCAAAACTATGGCATGCGTGCCACTCAGCGGCACGCGAACACGATTTGGGTGGTACGCCGACATGAAAAAAAAATTAAGCATTGTATAAAACGTTTCCCAACGTGATATCCTTTTTTTGAAGTCAATAACATTTTGACATTCATGTCATGTCACACAGTACTATTTGAAGTCAACGGTTAGAAATCGTCTTGGCTCGTACTTAAGTGCATCTTTAGTGCTGTTGAAGACAACACGGTTTGAAAAGAACATATAATATACGACTATCAAACTGATATTAGACCGGCATGCTGATGACGAGGAGATTGGGGTTCAAATCCCGGATGGGTCTACTGAGGGTGGTTTTTCCTTATCAAATGCGGGTAGTCTCTAAAATGTTTCCTCCCTCATCCCTTCCTCATCATAGCAGTTATCAAATATACGTGTAACCTAAACAATGTAAGACATGGAGATTAAGAAAGTTTTGATTTTTAAAGACTCATTAAAAAACGTAAATAATAGGCGACACAATAGACTAATCCAAAATTCAGCAAGTCCCCTGAATGGCACACTGGTCGGAAAAGTTTCGCCAATCTTTGGTCTCGGAATATAAACATTAATTATTATGAGTGATATTTTACTAAAGAGGGGGGAGGGGGGGAATTAACACCCAAAGGAAGCACCCACCATGTGTACGGTTCCAACTATATGGTAAATTGTCTTCTATTTATTGAATTGACTCGACCCGCCATTTGATAATGAACATGTCATTTGGCTTGATTATAAAACAAATTAAGTGACAGCTCTAGTGCATAAATTGTTTGGCTGGCATTTTTTTATATATAGGATTTTTTTAATCTGTATTTGTTTATATGGTACCATATGTCAATAAAGCTATATATTTTACTAGTGAGTACAGGTAGATTACATTTCTGAGAAAGTAGATGATATTTCTAAAACATCATTTACTACTTTTATATTCGTATTAGGCTCTTAATGTAGTATTTTACATTCAAACGCACACATCTTTGATTAAAACTAATATTTAATATTTTAGAATCTATCATACACCCCTGTATCCTTCTCACGCCCGACACAATCAGTATACCAACAATTTCGACAGCAAAACTGCACTATGAAAGGGTCGATGTATTTATTTATATGGCGAAACACGAAATTTGGCATGAGTGTTCCTTGTAAAAATCTAAAAGATACATTTTCGACGAATTTTTGATATTCGTAAAACGGGATTGGTAGCTTTCCTAAAGGGTACACGTATTTCCGAAACTGGTTGAGCTAGAAACCCGAAATTTGATATGAGTGTTCTTTGTCAAAATCAAAGAGATACGCGTTCAAGAATTTTTCGAGATTTTTTGCATAATTCAACCCCTAGCGGGTTAAAGTGGGAAGGGGGAGGTGGGGATCCTTCCGTATCTTTTTAACCGCTTGAGCTGGAAATATGAATTTTGGCAGAGAGGTTATTTTTATGTAAAGGGTGAGAGTTATCTTATTTTTAATTCAATCCTTAGGGGGGTGAAGCAGGGAGGAGGTGGTTTTTCCGTATCTTCCAATCCGATTGAGCTGGAAAGATGAAACGTATTATAAAACAATCTCGTGTGAAGAGCGGGTTATTTAGCTAATATTGAATAAAGCCACGCTTAACAATTTATTCTTAGCGTGAAAACTAAGGCTATGATTATTATAGACTTTAATTCTAAGTTTACCAAATACACTATGGAACAAATATATATTAAATGTCAAAGGAAAATTGAATATATATGTGTGTGTGTGTTTTTTTTTTTACATATCACGTTTGTGATTATGTATATTATGTACACATACAAAATACATAAATCATCATATATATTCACAATCACACGTATATAGTAAATAGCCTATCATTATTTATATGCACATAATTCCACTTCAACATGTAATGTTATTTTTCTCTCCATAGTGAATATATATAATTTTTTCCCCGTGCCAACTAATTTATAATTACATTATATATTCTAAATAAAGCTATAATAGGTATATCTAAAAAGTTTCAAACAGAGTTCTAAAATAATTAATGTAAACCTGGTAATTTATCCTAAGGGTGATATTTCCTAAATGGTTTTCCAGTCTCCCTCCAGACACATGTGGTTACACTTTCTATAAAATCAACCTTCCTCATCCCAAACACCTTAGTGTAACACAAACAAGTAGTAAGAGGCGTTACTAAAAAAAAAATTATCCAAAATAATGTACACTATCACGTTAACTTCCAAGTGGACCCCCCTGAAAAAATTTCCTTTCCAAGCCCTTCTGTGCAAGAAAGAACACATACATTTTCATTGGCACCAAAACAACACAAATACCAACAATAAAGTTATCAACTTTAAAATTTGAACGAATAACACTGAGAAAATTAATAACTGAAACATACATGGGAAAATTTGCAAAAGAAAACCAACAAAAAACACAGCACTTAGGAAAAGTTACAATTAAACTTTTAATAACAATGTTACAATTTGGAGAGTCAAATTTATTGCAGGATTGGCAGCCATCACTTGGGCCCAAAGAAGTTTCACGACGACCGGTGGGAGCTGTTGAAGCAGGTGGTTAATCCTACGGTGAGGGTGAGCAGGGCCCCCAGGATCAGCCCCATTTGACCTGAATAAGGGTTTAACAGAGTGACGGAGTTTACGGAAAAATGTATTTGTCCTCTGGTATAGGATAAATTTGACAAGTGGCAGTCCTGGTCTAGCATAAATATATGAGTTTCGGAATCGGTGGTGGGGCAAGACTAAGAAGGAGATGAAGACCCTGGTGGGAGAAAGAGATGGCGGAAATGGACGTAACTATAGACGAGCAGCTTAAAGCAAAACCGAGAGAATATAAGATAAGATTATGTGTAAAAGAAACAGGAAAATGTGATATGAGAACTGGGGCAACAGCATACATAACCCTCAAGCCTTTGGACGGATATTAGTAATGTGGTTGTAAAATTGAAGGCGGTGGTTCAACGTAAGCCCTGGGAATCGGATGGAATCCTGCCAGGAAAGGACGACACCCTAAAATAATAAAGAAGGGATATTCCTGGGATGGCGTCGAGTGAAGACGATGGTTTGGGTCTTGGCCAGATTGAGTTGAAGTGAAATAAAGTGCAAAGGAACAAAATGCACAGGATAACTTACCCTGAAGAACGCGGACATCATTGGACTGAGCTATGAGCGCTGTGTATTCCGCATAAAGGGCCAAGATGCAACCTGGAACGGAGGAATAAGGATAGCATGGACAAACCACGAACCGATAGGAAGGAGAGAACGCTGAAGAACACCAAGGATAGGACCATAAGGAAGACAACAGGGCGTTCAGGTGAACCTGGCGCTTAAGATTTGACACAATGAATGGGAGGAGATGTATATGGCAAGAAGGAAGTCGGACGGCAATTAATTTGAGTAGCAGACCAAAGTGAGACACAGAATCAAATGCCTCTGGGCATCAAGCACAGCGAACCCAGTATGAACACGCTTGGGAAACCCATCGGTTACATGGTCTTGGACCCGAGCTAACGAATGGGTGGACGAGTGGTCAGCCTGAAACGCGAACTGGTAATTTTGGAGAATACGATACTCCTCCATCCAGCAGAGATGACGCTTCAATATTATCTGTTCCGCTGGAGCGCAGGCTCATAGGGCGGTAAGATGAAGGAAGGTGAGGAGACATGCCTGGCTTGAGAATGGGGAGCACCAATGTTACTTCCCAGAAGGAAGGCTAAGCAGACAGGAGAAGTATAGCATTTAGAAATTGGACGAGAAAAACTATTGCTTTCTTGAGCAGTTGGACAAGAAGAGGGTTAACTCGGTCAAGAACAAGTGTTGAGGAAAGGTGAATATGGGTAAGGACCTCACCGAGATCAGCTGGGGTAACTAGGGATACATCATTCTGAGGCTTGGTAGGGAGAGGGGGAAGGAACGGTGAACTCGGAAAACCGTAGCTGCCGCCAGAATCCGGCACATTTGAACTAAAGTAGGCCTCATAGAAATCATACAACGCCTCCGCCCTCCCAACTTCAGACTCAAGGGGTAGCCCTCCATCCCAAAACACCGGAACCGGGATTCTACACGGCTGAAGGCCACGGACTTATCGCCAGACAGGATTGCCCCATGGGGATAGGGCTTCCGGGCGCCTAAGTTGAACCTCCGCCCTCCATTTCGCAATATCCCGGCGACAGCTGCTCCTGAAAATTAGGGAAGTCTGCACGACCAGCATGGAGAAGGGATATCTGCCACTGGCGCATAGATCGATCACGCTGCACCAGAAAATTTAAGATTGGGTCCGGAAGACGTGGATGCACTGAGGGTGGCCTTCGGACAGGAATTGATTAAGATGCCACTGAAAGGACAGCAAAAGTGAAAAGTTTCAAAGCAGTGAAGAAGAGAGAAGAGATTAATAATGAACCCAATTAGCGTAATAGAAATTGAATCAGAGGAAAGAGGAGAGAAACAGAGAAAAGTAAATACAAGGCTATGGCTGAAAGATAAGCACCTGGACAGTTTCAGGTGGGGAAAGAAAGGGACTGACATTGGTAAGAAATATGTACCGTACGCTCGGATGACGCAGGGCGTGACTGGGAGTATAAGTAGGAAGTTTAGGATGATGAATAAAGGGCTCAGAGTGCGGACACTGAGGTTACTCTAAACAAACAGTGGGTCTAGTGGGAGCATAATGTCCCTTGGAAGGCCGGGAGGGTGGAACAGCCCGTTCGTTATCCTGGAGATATGAGACCCTCCGAGGATAAATCCCCGCTTTGGATGGGTGGCCCCAAGTCAGTTTGCAGACTTAACTTCCGTGGTAATCTTTAAGTTATTTATTTATTTATTTATTTATTTATTTATTTATTTACACTATTTATCCCGATTCCTAGCATGTAGCTCGGGACCTAGATTACATCTTGAATTTACATTACCTCTTTTAGCTATGTAAGTTAAGTAATTTAGAAAGGTCTCTTTCAAGAATCTGGCAACCTCGAAACGCCTCAAAACTTTACCAAAAATAACGGGAACGTGCGCTCCGGGTTCGCCTTAAGACTCTCTCGCAAAGTTGAGTAGCCCGCCGGACATGGTAACCCCACCCGGACAATGTTTCGGCGATGTCCTTGACCATTTAGCCCATCCCGCTATTATTCGGTGAAGGGGTATAGAACTGGATTTGGCGCCCACGGAGAAACCCCAATAAGGTACCCCGGTCTCCTGTAACACCCAGTAACCTGCTGTCCTGACGACGTTGATTTGAATTCTTTACATAATATCTCAGGGAGGGACTCGGACAAAAAATTAAACTTTGCTGCCGCCAAATGAGCCTGAGGAAACGACAGGATGAACACGATAGTAAATAGACAACTGTATATACGGTTAATTGATATCCAGACAATGTCATATTTCACCGCTATAAATCACTAGTACTGTGTTGTGAATGAACAGGGAAAGGGTTTTATATATATATATATATAAATTTGCGTTAGTCGGTGAATGTACAGTAGCCTCATGGCTTCTTTGGTGCTGAGTGTCAGCTCACAGCTGAAAGCTGACGGCTTTGAAAAGTTACCAGACCAAATTATGTATCCCTACGCCGAACCATATGATCTGCAAAAACATGTGTTTAGCAGCTAGTCACTTCTGACAGTCAAAATTTAGGTATATACCTAACTGTTGACTGTCAAAAGTCAGCTGTGAACTGTCAGTCATCACCAAAGAAGCCATGGGGCTACTGTATATCGCAGTCCATTGCTTTAGGCTGATATCTTTTAACACCTCACAGTGACATTATTTCAGCTTGGGTATGCGCCAAAAACTAGTACAGTAGAGCCCCTGTATCCGCTGATTCAGTATCTGCGGTTTCAGTTATCCGCGTTTTACCGCTGCTCGCTTTTATTTATTTTTAATTAAAGAGAAAAACTTTATAAGTCACAATGCCTACACAATTAGCCCACTTCATCTCCTCATGGTGGGCATTGTGCTATCATATCATCATCACCAGCATCTGATTGTCGCAACAAGAAGTACATTATAGTGTACAGCACACGTTATTATATACTTTATTTAATGTTGGCAAAGCCTTACTGTGAGTAATTTATCAATTTAACTGTACCATATTTTTATATATGTTACATGAATATCACGTTATATAATAGTTCGGTATGATCCGTGGATTCACATAACCGCGGTAGATCTAGGACCGTGTTACCCGCAGATATGGGGGCCCTACTATATTACAATCAATTGCAATCTTAATAAATGAAACTAATATTATAAGAGATTGGAAAAATTGTAAATTGGGCCTGGAAAACCTGGAAAAGTCAGGGAATTTTAAAATGTACTTTGGCTGGACACCCTGAATAGGTCCTTTCAGACACAAATAGTCTCATCCTTCCTAACCCCTCGACCTGGTGAGATCTAAATAATTGTCTAGGGATTGTCAGCTGTACCTGTAATCAGCAGGTAATACGCACGCTACCAGGACAGACTCGGACGATGGTAAACATAGATAACGCCTTCTGACGCAAGAGTTGGTACACTCTGTTGGAATAAGATGTATGACCCCATAGGGGATTGGTTTTAAGGATTAATATGGGTTTAGATTAATGCATAACCAATAATCAGGGCCCGTATTTTGATTACTAAAAATGATTTTAAAAATTGCATTTAATTACAACTAAAATGCTTGAAAAAATGTTAATAAAAACTCAGAGAAAATGCACAAAAATAGATCAAACAAGCCCTTTACCAATTTAAACCAAAATAGATTTGGGTGCATTTTAAAACATTTTAGCAAATAAACCCTTTCAACTCATTAAAGGTGAACAATGATTTACAAACACCTGCTTCAGAAACAATAGCTTCTTCCGTTCACACTTCATCAGGAGTGTGGGTTTTCTTATCATAAAAGTAAAAAATAAAGTGTGTGAAGCTTAGAAATTTTAACTTGGCTTCAAACCAAATATCAGCTTCGACTTTGCTTCGAAAAATTCCCAGCTTTGACAATTACGAATCTTCGCCAATAATGGTCAAACTGTACTATACAAAACAATATTCATATTTAAAAAATCTGAAGTGATTGAATTGTTGTTGATAATAGCTTGATTTATCATAATAATACTAATTCAAAAACAATATAAATCCACTAAAAACATTTTTCAAATAATTCTAGTGTATAAAGCCATAGCTATGTTAAAATATTTCTATTTATTTTTAACATAAAAACATTACTAACAAAAAATATTCGGACTTCGATTCGACTACGAGGATATTTCATATATTCGATTCGAGTTCGCTTCAAAATAAAAAAGTGGATTTGGCACACTTAGTAAAGAGTGTACAAAATTTATTTGAAGCCTTGATTTTCTTGCTAGTTCAACAACTGTGTGGTGAAAAATATATTTTGTTTAAATATTCATGAATTTACAAAAAAAATTGAGACTATTCAACATAAATGGCTTTAATTAATAAAGCGATTCAAAGTATGATCGTGTGAACTAAAAATCCAAAATTACAGAAAAAATTACCGATAAAAAACACATTTCTACAACAAGAGTGTGAAGTTTTACTACAGTTAAAGTTTACAATACAATATTTTACAATTTTAATATCAATGTTACAAATTAATTATTCATATCTGATCTCCTTGAGCATAGCTCTAGGTGGAGATCTTACAAATTTAATGTAACAATTTGAGGATCATGAACCTAATTTAGGGGCACAGAACATTCCCGTGAATTACCCAAAAACAGGGATGTCGTCAAAATCCGGACCTTGCTAATAACGAGTAATTAATAGTACAATAATTCATAATAAAAAATCAACCGCTCACATTGAAACTTAATGATTAAAGTCTCACTCAAATCGATTGATTTTATTTCTAGAAGTTTGTTCTTGTGGTATCTAAAAATACTTATTTTCTAGGTACACTAGAAAAACAACGTTCATTAAATTATATATTTTGAAACATAAAATTAATCTAATTTAAATAATGGTTGTATTATTAAATACAATTGTATTCTTTATCTGATTCTAATTTTATTATTATAATGAATATTAAGGCAGGCCTACTTCTCAGTGACAGAATCAAAAATTATTATTTCTCTTTGTTTTCAATCAAATTAATTTACAATCGTCATTTGACTCTAAAACGATGATAATTCGTTAGTAACAAACGAATACTAACTAAAAGAGATTTCAAACATGGACACAATATATTTTCTGTCTTCTAAGTGTAGCCTCCTGACCGCCATTGTGGTCTGGTAGCTAAGAGTTCCTGGCTATAGATCCAGATATCCCGGGTTCGACCCCCGGCGCTTCCAGAACTTTTCTGTGAAGCAGTGGTTCTGGAACAGGGTCAAACTCGGCCTCGTGAGGACAAATGAGAAGCTACTTGAATAAATAGGTAGCGGCTCCGGTCTAGAAACCAGAGATTAGTGGCCAGAGAACTTGTGCTGGCCACATGACAACCTCTTTCTGCAAATATTAGCGCTATCATCGCTAACGGTGGTGGCCGCTCGGTCGGTATAGCTCAATCGTGGGCTGAGGTCATAGAGTTTTATTATAAGTGTAGCCCTACTGAAGCTTTAACTAGCCAGAGCCTCTGCACGCTTCCTCATTGGCTGATACGTCTCAAATTACAAGTGTTATCTATGCTCAAGGTTATGCATAGTAAAAAAATTATTAAAGTTAACTATATGAACTGTGCACTATTCACTTTTCTTCGTGTTTCGGTTGTGAACGCTATCATTTAAAGTAATTTGTTTCGACTTTATGAGCTATGAACTACTCAATTTTCACCAAGTTACAGTTGGGAATCTTATCATTAAAAATGCTTTGTTTTAACGTCATGCGCTTTATGTGTTAAGCACTGTTCCTTATTAGTTATACGTTACGCATGAATCTAAGCTTAGCCTAAGGGTTCGACCAGACTGACAAGCGTGAGGGCAAGCGCGTGATTCGCAGATAGCTCTCGAAAGTTTGTTGACGAGGAGGCAAAGGTTCGAATCTTGGCTCAGTGAACCGAGGTTGGTTTTTGACAAGTGATTTATTGTTGTTGTTTTCCCATCTTCTCTCCACGCTAATGGTGATTCTTATTTGTAAAGGCCTACTTCGATTATAATATTGAAGTATTTTAACATATTAGTTTTATATATATAGTTTATGGCCTTACCAATTAAATTAGGCCGTTAGTAGCAAGTGTGTTAAACCTATCGGTAATAATAAAAAAAATCAAATATCATGTCAAATTGAGAAGTTTTCCTAATACTCAATGGACCAACATACAATAATATTGCCCAGCGCCTGTAAACTAGACTGTTCCGGCTCGAGCGCATCGCTCGGGTTGCGCACTCGCTCGCTCAGTCTGACCGTCCCCCTGACAGAGTTGGTTTGAACTGTTTCTGTGAATGTTCTTATCACTCAGTGTCGAGATATCAACGGGTAAAAAACCCATGTGAGGCGTGTAGAGTAGAGCCTTTGTATGATTGGTCAAATAAAGACCAATGGGGTGCGGAGATAAATTTAACAAGCTTTGCTTATACTGGCAACACTCCATCCACTGCACGTCACTGATGCTTCACATACACGGAGGATGTTTTAGTCCTTAATTCATTAGTGAAACTTGTTCTGAAATAATGATGGCAACCATCACGAAACAGCCAACAAGGAATCTACTACGAAATATACGACACACATTCACATGGTCGTAATTTTCATTGCCTCTCACAATAATGAATTAACGGTTGGGGGGCTGGGTGTTGTGCCTGTTGTCATGTAGTCATTTTACCAACTTAAATATATAGATTTAAGTTAGTCTATAATAGTCGCGTGCTGATATAATCAGTCGGTTCAATAATTTCACGTTAAATACCCCAAAAAATGGAAACAAAAACATATCTGGGTCGTTTTTCTCGACACTGTTATATTACTACTATACGGGCGGCCCGTAGTCTTAGGGTTCGGCCAGACTGACAAGCGTGCGAGCGAGCACTCAAGCGACTGGGTGGCCAGACTGGCGAGCGAGCGCGTGATTAGCAGATAGCTGTCGTTAGTTGTTGACGAGGAGGATCTGAATCTTGGCTGAGTGAACTGAGGGGGGTTTTAACAAGTGATTTATTGTTGTGGTTTTCTCATCCTCTCTCCACGCCTAAACCTATCGATAATAATAAAAATGTCAAAATGAGAAGTTTTCCTAGCACTCAATGAACCTACATATAATAATATTGCCTAGCGCCTGTAAACTAGACTGTACCGGGTCGAGAGCGCGCTCTTGAAAAATAAAACCAGTTCTATCTTTCAAGCGTGCGCGCTCCAGTCTGGCCACCTCTCATTACAACCAATGTGTTCTATTTTATATTTTAGTCGCTCGCTCGCTCCAGTCTGGCCGCCCCCTTACACACACACACACACACACACACACACACACACCAAAACTAATAATTTCCCGTATATTTCTTGTTGTTTCAAAGCTAGAGTTCAGTGACCACTCTACTGTTTTGCTGAATGTTGCAACTCTCCCGTTGTTTGTGAGTTGTTTTTTTTGCGGGGTGAAAGGTAGAAAATACTACTAACAAATATAAATCTCACTCTTCATTGCAATACCTAGCACTCTCCTCATTGCGAATTGTTAGTAGTGTTTTCTTGGTTCTTTGCCCTTACGTCCGGGGTGCAAGCTGCCCTAAGTGAATTGAGAATGTTATGTTGGTCAACGAAATACTCGAGCAGTACTTTTTTCAACCTGCTTCGGTGGACGCATGTTCTAAGGTGTCATTATCGCGTTAGACTAGACTGCCGATGACAGATATATCAGGGCTCGAATCCCGATCGGGTGTACTGAGGGTGGTTTTTAAAAAATAACTTTTCACTTCCTCTCTAAATTCAACCTTCCTCATCCTTAACTCAGTAGCGTAAGTAGTACATTTATGCCTATAACCTGAACAGGTAGAGTAAGATGCGCTGCTAAAATAAATATTTTTTAAATTATGCATGTACAAATTTCAAGATTTAAGATTATAGAAAAGTATAGCAATGTATGAAATACCTCTAAGTGGATTTCGCAATTTAAAATTATTATTTTCACATTAACATATTTAATATATAACATCAATTAGATAATATTGACCCACATCGGTGGGAACGCGAAATAAACGGCTGTCTCGTCTGGTCAGGTTTGCCGGTGACGAGGAGGTCAAGGTTCGAATTCCAGTTGGATATATACTCCATTCACGGTAGGAATTACTCTCTGAAAGGTCTTTTTTCCTACCAATATCCTACTATATAATAGATTTCTGGTAGAGGAAAAGGCCTTTCAGAGAACAATTCCTATTCTGAACAGACTATACAAAGGTGGTTTACCTAAATCGGTTCCCATGCTAACTCCACACAAATGCGGGTACATTTCCTCTCAATTCTACCATCCTTATTCCTTATCCCATAATGTGTTTAAAATGTGCAGAGTTCGGTAGTTTGTAAGATGCATTACGGCAAAAAAAAAAAGAAGAAAATTAAGCAAACATTTTTCTAAAGGTTATCTAGCCCACGGCAAGCTCTGGGTTTGTGTATCTGGCCGTTTGACCTATACGCTAGCTCGAGAACACTGCCTTAAAAAACCTGCTTCGGTGGCCGCATAGTCTAAGGCGTCACTTTCGCAATAGACTAGATTGCCGATGACGGAGGAGATTGGGGTTCGAATCCCGGTCGAGTGTACCCAAGGTGGTTTTTTACCTAAAGGGTTTTCCACTTTCTTCGCGCAAATGTGGATACACTTTCTTTAAATTCAACCTTCTTCATCCCTAACTCATTAGAATAATTAGTACATACGTTCATATAGCCTGAACAGGTAGTAAGACGTGGTGATAAAAAACTTCCTTAGAACATTCGACCAGTGAAGCTGGTAGCTCTCTATCTACAATGAGAAATATGTATCACATGAGAGATGTACTATACATTCTATTTGTATATTTAACTCCTTTCAGATTTGTAAAAAATATATCTTCATATAAGAATGAACCATTTTAATGATGGGGGGATCTTTGACAATACTTTAAGTGAATATTGACCCCAAAAAAATTTAATTTGGTTTTGTAACGCCCAAACTATTAATTCGATTGATAGCTCCAAGTCCACGCAAACATGCCAAATTTTTTATTTTTATGGAGGAGGGGGGGGGGGTTGGAATTGATGTTTGTATTTTTTAGTGGGCTACATTTGTTCTTTTTTAAGATACCGTAAAGAACATACACCACTTATTCTGCAATATTGACTGTTAGACTACGTTATGTAGCAAGGCTCGTTTAGTTTCACAATAAATAAGTAGGCCTAAGTACACCTTGATTTTTTTTTACGGGTGGATGTTTGGAGCACCTTTAAGAGAAAACAAACATTTTATTTGTGGACAAGAGTGATAAAATTTTATGATATTATTACTATATACATTAATAATGTGTATCAAAGTGATAGCTACATGTCACAAAATTGACGTATGAATACGTGAATGTAGATTTAGTATTTTTTTCTAGCTGTCATCTATTCGTAAGAGAATCGGGGGCTTATTTCTTAAAACGGCATTACTGTTTTTTTATTGACAAATTTTGTATACATATTTTTATTTTAGTTGCAGAGAATGAGGTCTAACATGCATACAGTAGCTCCATGGCTTCTTTGGTGCTGACTGACAGCTGACGGCTTTGAAAAGCTACCAGACCAAATTATGTATCCCTACGCCGAACCATATGATCTGCAAAAAACATGTGTTTAGCAGCTGTCACTTCTGACAGTCAAAATTTAGGTATATACCTAAATATTGACTGTCAAAAGTCAGCTGTGAACTGTCAGTCAGCACAAAAGAAGCCACGGGGCTACTGTACTTATATTCATGTCACCCGCACCGATGGGCACACATAAATTTGTATCAGTCTCGTCTTGTTTAGTTTTCCTGTTGTAGACAATTCAGGGTTCGAATCCTGGCTGGGTGAACCAAGATGCTTTTCCTAAACAGTTTATAACTATCATTTCACGCAAATTTGGGACAAACTTCCTCTAAATTCCCGCTTCCTCTTTATCTACTCCTTTAAAGGGCGAACCCAAGGCCTGTTATCGAGGGGTGCGATGTTCTTATAAGGCTCCTTCACAATTTTAATTAATCAAGATTTTGATCTATAATAATTTTAATTATAATAATATTACTAGTTATAGAAATACTTTTAATTAGTAATTATAATAATAAAAAGAGGGCATGTAAAAAAACACCATTTTGATTAACCAATTTTTAATTTTAATACAAAAAACATCAAACAAAAAGTTACTGTCACAATAAAAGTAATAAATAAATGCATTAAGCCTAAAATGTTTTAGTAGGTATTAATAGAAGAAATATGTAATTTAATACAAATAATTGATTATCAAACTAAACTTAATGGAGAGTTTTAGTTATAAGCCACTTGCTTTTCTGCACATTAGGGCGCTAGGTTGGAAGAGTTATTGATTAGGTCATGTAGGAGATAGGGTGATGGAGGTGTTAGTCATTATTTATAATATTAAGATAATGGTTTCAATATTTGTGATTATTTTCTATGCAGGGTGTGGGGAAGAGGTTATCGCTCTTTTCCTGGGTCCGCCACTGACCCCTTTGGTGTAAATATGCAAATAGCCCATATGGTTAAGGGCATAGGTATTATTTCACAATACAAACTTTTAATGTGTTAGCGTATAACCCGAACGGGTAGTAAGACGCGGTGCTAAAATTAAATTAAATTTAATGTGTTTTCATGCTATTTAAAAATATATATAATCAGTTCTACTATCACTTTTGTACATACTAGTAAGTGTCAACTCAATATTTAATATCTTATATTATACAATTGATAATTTTTTCACATACATAAACCTATAATTTATCAATAATTTTTATCAATCTTTGTCATTTCACATTTCAGGCTCATTATAAACTTAATTTTTTTTACATCATCTTATATCTATTCGATTAAGTTATTTATAACCTTTAAAATTATATTTATAAACTGTAATTGTATGTTACTTCACTGTTCATTACCTTTTTATAACTTATTATTCTGTAGATTTCTTATCAATATCATTAAAATTTGTTTTCTAAACTAATAATTTACAAACATTACCTTGGAGTCTAGATTTTATCTTAAATTTAAATAAAATAACGCTCCTAACTATAATTAGATTATTTTAGACTGTTTTCTTAAATGTTGTAATGAGGGTGGGTTTTTTAATAAATTGTTTCCCGCTCTCCCTTTATGCAAATGTGGGTATATTTTCTCTAAATTATACCTTCCTCGTGCATACCCCTTTAATGTAAATATTCGTCTAGCCTGAATAGGTAGTATGACGCGGTGCACATAAAAAAAACTCTAGTCTGCGCCTGAGATCGAAGCAAGGGCTCCCCCTTCCCCCCCAGACTATCAGAGCCGGCCAACAGGAAGTCTCGGCAATCCTCCTTGAGGTTGTCGGGGGTGAGGGGCGTCATGTGTGCACTCTTGAAAATGGCCTCAGAATGTCTTGAAATGTTGCCAGCGGAAGGTTGTTGTTTTTTCATTGCAGCAACGCCGCACTCTGTTTGGTTGCGCTCTGGAACTTCGTGACTGGGTTAGTAGAGAAACTCCGAGACACCCAGGGTTTGAGACCTACCTGAATGGCTCAATAAAACTTGCGACTGTGGGGTTTGTGGCCACTGAAAACATTGTAGTGGGGTTTGTGGCCCTGGTAACATTATATTGAGGTTTGTGGCCACTGGTAACATTGTAGATTTTCAGTGGCCACAAACCCCACTAAAATGTTACCAGTGGCCACAAACCTCACTATAATGTTACCAGTGGCCACAAACCCCACTACTCTCTCTCTCTCTCTCTATATATATATATATATATATATATATAGAGAGCTTTATTTATGTTTCAAACAATATCAAAATTAAGGTACAAGTACAAATTAGGGGTTGTGTTACTATAAAAAGCACTTCAGAGAGCTTCTAGAGGTGTTTAATATTTAGAATTTTTTCTAGCCTCCGGCATTTAGGGGGCTATGTTGCCATAAAAAATTACTTCAGGTAGATTCTAGAACTATTTATATTTTAGAATTTTTTCTAGCCTCCGGTAATTGGGGGATGTGCCCACCGGCCCTCCCTCCCCCCTGAAATTATTGGCTGGCTACGACCTTGATGATCTTTAATTTATGATACCTTTCATTTAAATCAAACCCAGTATTATCGTTAGTAAAGAACGTGAAACTACCTGGTGTCCAAACACAATATGTTTAAATATTTATATTTATCTATTTATTTAGCACAGCGTCTTACTACCCGTTCGGTTTATACGCTTAAGTACTAATAACGCTAATGGGTGAGGAATTGGAAAGGTTAAATTTAGAGGGAGTAAGCCCGCATTTGCGTGGAGGGTGAGTGGAAAACCATTTAGGATACCCCAGTTTACCCGACCGAGATTCTAACCTTGATCTCCCCGTCCTTGGCAGTCTAGCTCAACAAGAAACTAGCACGTTAGCCAACTACGCCACCGAGACAGGTGTTTAGACCCATCACCGGGATATAAACTGACGCACGTGAATCCAGGGTGATCAGGCCGTATAGTAACCCGATCAAGATCCGAACGAAGGACTCCAGGACGGATACGACAGCGTTCCATTAGAAACACCTACAACCCCAATTATGTTTTTTTAAATTAATTAAATTGTGGTATGTGCTGCTCCATCTTATTTGAGACTCGCAAAAAAAATCCACGCTACTCCTTCAGGAGGGTCAGGAGGGTCGGACAGCAGGGGTCGAACAGAAACCGGAACCGATAACCGAAATTAACCAGAACTGAAACCAGAACCAGAACTGAAACAGGAACTTTACAAATAAATAGCCCAAGAACTAGAACCGGAAATTGAATATATTTAGGTTCATAAAGGCCACAATAGGTTCTTAGATTATTTTTAAAATGGCATTTTATTCCCTTATTTTTTTAACTTAATCTTATTTTTAAATACTATATTTTTCCTTTTTCTCAAGATTATTTTTGTCAAAGTCGTTTATATTCCTTTGTATTCTCTCTTTTTGTATAAATAACTTTTAATTTGTTGTAAATTATTTTTTATGCCTTTTATCTACTTGCGAATTGTTTGATGATAATATAACTATTAGATAAAAAATTAAAAGATCCGGAACCTAATTAAGAACCAAAAAGAAACGGAACTTTTAATTTTCTCTAACCGTAATTAGGAGTGGACTGGGCTGCCGTGATACCGGGAGACGTCTCGGTGGGCTAGTTTGATTCGGGCTACCACAACTATTTGAACTAAAATAAATACATTCATTAAATTTTAAATTTTCTTATTTATTAAAATTTAATCAAAAGTTCTTCTGGGTAAGTCTGAGGTAGCCAGAATACGTCATTTGTGAACATATAATGATAGAATTAAGTTTTAAAACATCCTATTTGTTGGATTTCTCGGTGTTGTTTACAAACAAATGTGAAATCATTTGTTTATCGATCTACAACAATAGTAAATATATCAATAAAGACACTTAGCTATTTTCCAAACAAACATTTAAAAGCATTATTGCTCGTGTGATTAGAAACTGATCATTGAGAATGTAGCTGAAATGTCCACGGGATTTAATTAACTAATAATAAACATATAAATAGTTCACCTTCAGCATACATTGAAACATAGAGTGGTAAATATTTTTATATACTAAGGGCCATCATATTTCTACCCCCCGGGCCGCTTGGAATCAGCCAGTCTACCCCTGACCGGAACCTTAAAATGTTTACTGGAAGAACTGGAACCGATAAATATTTCGGTTCAACTCCCTGCATCTTATTTGAGACTCAAAGTAAACAATTGCCCATAAATATTTATGTATTTTGTTTAAATCGTAGCACTTTCCTGTTGGAAATAACTTCATTACTACGACTTCCTATTGGGTACGGCCCTGAATTCAAGTCCCTGCCATTACGGTCAAAGTCAACCGTGCTGACCGCGCTCCTAACTACGTTAAACTAAATTGAAATCCCTACCGTGGCAGATCATCCGTCTGAATCTCTATTTGCCTTCCTTGCCCAATCTTATCTGTCGCGCTGCTCTGCTAACCAAGGGGAATGGTTGAATGAGGGTTTGTAAAAGAGGGGGGGGTGAGGGGACGGACAGTCCTCATAAATTTCTATAAATACTGAGCTTGGGGAAGGGGAGGAGAGGGAATCAGACTCTCCCCCTCACCCCCCCAATCCACTGCTTCACTCACAAATTGCTCGATGGACCCCATCAAGTTTTTTGGCTCATCAAAACTCTTTGACACTTTAAAAAAATATATATATATA
>CABFWO010000060.1:455807-466968 GCA_902155825.1 Timema genevievae
ATTTGTAAAGGCCTACTTTGATAATATTGAAGTATTTTAACATATCAGTTTTACATATATGTATATATACATATAGGTATGGTTTATGATCTTACCAATTAAATTAGGCCGTTAGTAGCAAGTGTGCTAAACCTATCGATAGTAATAAAAATGTCAA
Organism: Timema genevievae; assembly: GCA_902155825.1. Taxonomy (NCBI): domain Eukaryota; kingdom Metazoa; phylum Arthropoda; class Insecta; order Phasmatodea; family Timematidae; genus Timema; species Timema genevievae. The sequence continues at coordinate 455,965 of CABFWO010000060.1, forward strand.
AATGAGAAGTTTTCCTAGCACTCAATTAACCAACATATAATAATATTGCCTAGCGCCTGTAAACTATACTGTACCGGTTAGAGCGCGCGCGGTCCAGTCTGGCCACCTCTCATTACAACCAATGTGTTCTATTTTATATTTTAGTCGCTCGCTCAATCTGGCCGCCCCCTAAGTGTGGCAAATACTATCATATAACGAATAGGCCAGAGGCCTACAAATGTCCTTACAAATATAATTGTAACGGTGTTTCATTTCCGTAGGCTCTCACATTTTACGCTTGTGAGTGTACAAATTGACATTCTTTCACGATGGATATGGTACAGTTAAGGAATTGGTTAAATGTGTTCATTTTTAATTTAACGTATCCGTCTTCATAGTACATTCTCTTATGCTGAAGCATGGGCGTGGACACGCCGACTGACCTCGCCGCGAGTTGTGTATTTTGGGATGGTAAGGAGGAAAAAACTGATTAGATAATCAAAGTTACGAAGACGAGTGCCAGTTTAACAAAACTATATTTAAAATAAAATAGCGGATCAATATAAAATAACCTTTAAAAGCAAACACAAAATAAAGGTAGAATAACCTGCTTCGGTGACCACATGGTCTAAGGCATCGCTTTCGCATTATACTAGACTGCCGATTATAGGGAGATTGGGATTCAAATCCCGGTCGGGTGTACTGAGGTTTTTATTTCTTGAATGGTTTTCCACTCTACTTCAACGCAAATAGAGGTACATTTCCTCTAAATTCAACCTTCCTCATGCCTAACTTACTAGCGTAATTATTTCATATGCATATAACCTGAATAGGTAGTAAATTTAAACCGTGACAAAAGGTTTCTAGTTTTATGCTACTTCCGTAAAAATTGACATAACCTATCAAATATGACGTATGAGTACATGAAATTATTACAATTCAGATAGAAATAAACTTTAAGAAAATAAAAACAGATTTTTTCGCAGTCAACATTGAAATTATTTCCCTCTACTATAATTATATTTCAAAGGCAATGCTATAAATTATAGAAAAAGAGGTCTGAAGATTAAAAGATCTGGCGTATAAATATTTGGGAACTATTTTAGTAACTTTTATAACTGTCAAAAGGGTCCTTAATTACTAAATCGGGGTGTAGAAACTTTCAAACTGTCGATTTTTTTGATTTCTTTATTTAGAACCACGTCTTACTACCCGTTCGGATTAAACGCCTATGTACTAATTACGCTAATAGTTTAGGGAAGAGGAATGTTGAATTTAGAGGAAGTGTACCCACATTTACGTGGAGCTAAATAGTGGAAAACCATTTAGGAAAAAACTGCCTCAGTAGTCAGTACACACGAACGGGATCGAACTCGGATCTCTCTGTCATCGGCAGTCTAATCTATTGCAAGAGGGACGAACACCTTATTGTAGGTAGACCATGCGGCCACTGGAGCGCTGCTCACATATATCCTATATTGATGGTTTTCCACTCTCCTTCCACGCAAATGCGGGTTCACGTCCTCTAAATTTAACCTTCCCAATTCCTAATCCATTAGAGTAATTAGTACTTAAGCGTATAGCCCGAACGGGTAGTAAGACGCGGTGCTAAAAAAAATTAATTTATATTGATGTTTGCTTTAAATAGCAATAACCACTAATTCTACACCTTAGCTCAGTCGGTAGTGTGTCTGTTAATTGAGTTGAGGGTCCCGGGTTCGATTCCCAGCATGACTGAAAAATGTATTATTGGTGAAATAAAGGGTTTTTACCCTTTTACATTGATAAATTATCGGCTGGGGACTGGATGTTGTGCCTGTCCTAGTCTTAAGTTAAATTGTAAGGCATATAACGCTACGGCAGTCCTAGCAAGCCGGTGGTGGAAAAATATATGACTTGAATAAAAAACTGACCTAGGTCACACGCTGGAAACTGTAATGGATGTAAGTAAGTAAGCGTTAAATATTAAACATTCCCTCTAATAGATTACAAATAGGTATAGGTTACTTATAACACAAACAAGCTCAATTAAACAAGTATTATATTGTTAACAATATTGGTTAAACTTCTATTAAGTTAATTTTTTTTATTTATTTTTTTTTTCTCCTTAACTTACTACCCTTCCAGGCTAAAAGCATCCAATGTTATTAATGGGGCAAGGACTAAGGAGATATAATATTGAGAAAATACACTCTCATTTTCGTGGAGGGAGAGCGGGAAATCATTTAGGAACAAAAACATCATTAGTACACCTGGCCAGGATTCGAACCCAGAGTATACCGTCACCGGTAAAGCAGACTATATGAGTGTAATATTATATAGTTTACCTGCTCACCGATGTAGGCTACGATTTATTAAAAGTCTATATTGTAAAATGTAAGCACTTATGTACATTGTATTAATAAACTATATTATATTTTTTCAAAAGATAAATAATATATGAGTAGTTATAAGAATCATATCTCTGTTCCACATGCAGTGTGGTATTTTGAGTTCGTGAATCCCTGAAGAAAACGGAAGTGACGCTCGTTGAGCGACTTTCTCCGTGGTTTTACAAGTGTAGACTGGTGATAGATAGCTTTTAACGTCACTTCTCATCACAAACGTTGTCTGGCCGTCCACATAATAAGCTCGATTGTTTCTTGAAGAGTACTCGCAACCTTCTTTCTGCTGACATTTTGAGGGTATAATACAATACAGTCTCTCTTTGTTTCTTGAAGAGTACTCGCAACCTTCTTTTTGGTGACATTTTGAGGGTATATTACAATACGGTCACTCATTGTTTCTTGAAGAGTACTCACAACCTTCTTTCTGCTGACATTTTGAGGGTATAATACAATACAGTCTCTCTTTGTTTCTCTAAGAGTACTCGCAACCTTCTTTCTGCTGACATTTTGAGGGTATAATACAATACGGTCTCTCTTTGTTTCTTGAAGAGTACTCGCAACCTTCTTTTTGGTGACATTTTGAGGGTATATTACAATACGGTCACTCATTGTTTCTTGAAGAGTACTCGCAACCTTCTTTTTGGTGACATTTTGAGGGTATATTACAATACGGTCACTCATTGTTTCTTGAAGAGTACTCGCAACCTTCTTTCTGCTGACATTTTGAGGGTATAATATAATACGGTCTTTTTTTTTATTTCATGGAGAGTACGTCTTTTTACTTGCATCATTTCGAAGATACAATAGACAGCAGGCTAGCTTTGTTTCATAGAAAGTATTCGTTAAGAGTTTTGCCTTTATTCCACCATTTTGAATAGGCCTATATAATAAAATAAGGTTGATATCGATTTCATGAAGAATACTTACTAGTATTTTATTTTCTGCCACCATTTAGAATTTAGTAATAATAATATTATAATAAAGTCGATCTTTATTTTAAATAGAGTAATTGGTAGTCATTTTCTGCCGACATTTTGAAGATATAACAGAAAGCAGTTGATCTTTGTTTAGTGGAAAGAACTCGTTAACAGTTGTACTTTTCTGTCGCCATTTTGAAGGTATTTTATAATAAGTTTAATCTTTTTCATGAATAATACTTTTTAGTTGTTGTTTTTCTCACCATTTTGAAGGTATAATGTTTTAATTTTTGTAATCTTTGGTTGCCTTCATAGTTACTTACAACATTCTTATGTTTTACCTTTCGTCATAATAAAAATATGTAAACTTAGAACATTGTATGCCTGGGAATTCATATGTCCCCCTAGTAACATTTTAATCAGTAAATAAATCTTTATTAACCTTTTGAAAAAAATCTCAACCACTAACTAGGAGGACTATTTTATCTTTCTTTAGATACTACGCAGGGCTGTGTACTGCCTCATACTATTTGAGACTAACAGTAAAAAAAAAATTGCTCATTTCTGGCTCCACTAAGTAGAGCTGTATGGCTCAACATCTTTTTTGAAACTCAAAGTAAACAATTAACCCTTAATGACCGCGTCTTACTACACGTTTAGGATATATGTGTATGCAGGCGCGGATACAGGGGGGGGGGTCAAAGGGTCAGCTGACCCCCCTGTGGTGTTTAGAAAATTAATTTAAAAAATGTATATTTAGAAATAAAATACTAAAAAATTAAATCATACAAGTTTTTATCTTTCCTAGGGATGTGCGAATGTTTTTTTTAGTCTCAGGTGAAGCAAAGATTGAAGCATGCCAAGAAAGGTTGAAGCTGACACCAAATACAGTTTTTTTTATCAAATAACACTATTATTAATTTTTAAATTATCTAATAATACTTCTAAATAAAGAGAAAGTTTAGTAGGGAAAAAACACACTATATTATATTATTTTTATGCTGACATATCTGAGTTTATTCCTGCTTGCGTTATAGGTAGATATAATTCAATATCAAGTTAGTGTTAAAATACTTTTTATTGCTGTTATGTGATTATTATAATTTATTTAAATGGGTAGTAATTAGTGATTTTCAAATATTTTCGTTATTTATAGAGGTTTTATTTTATCTTCAAAACTTCTCAAGATGCTAAGGTGGTTGTCGAAGTGACGACGTCGAATCGAAGGTGACTTAGGCTTCAACTTTGACTTTGACATTTCGAAGATTTGCACACCCCTACTGAATTCCTAGTGCAGGCTGTTCACCTCATACACCTGTCTTCAACACAAGTAGTGGACCGAGTTAAAGAGGGGTGGAGTGTGCTATTTTTAGAAAGACTTACCCCCTTCCAGTGAAAAGTACGCTAATCTGTTTCAAACCAGTCAGAGGTAGCTGGAAATATTTACTTTTAGAATACCGGAACGATTCGTTCGAGTGGCCTTAGACGAGGAACATTTTACGTGTGTGTTTCGTTTTGTTAATGCTTATGTGCAATAAAGTGTAATTTATAAATATTTCAGTCTATTTGTGATTATAATGACCTATGATGGTTTTCTTTACTCTTAGTAAACTGTGAGTGTGGTATTTATGTTTTGTTTTTTATGGTTATTGTGCTACTGCCTATTGTCATTGTGATACTGTGACTGTGATACTTCCTCCTGCTATTCAATTTTGTGTTAAATTATTGTCTTTGCTAGTTATGTGATTTGAATGCAAGTATTGATATTATAATGTCAAAAAGAAAGGGACAGACGGATTTATTTTGTTTTTTCAAGAAAAAAAATCCTGAATCAACAGGAAACGAAACTGTGGATTTAATTGAAAATAGTGCGTCAGTGAACTTAGTTTGTGACTCACCCTCAACCAGTGGATTTAATTCAAATACTAAAATCTCTATAGAAAGTGTAGGACCAGAAAAATTTGATATTGGCAACTTTGTTGGAGCTGAAACTATTTCCGATGACTTAAAATACCACATGCTAGTAGAACCGTGGACTCCACCACTAAGCTACAAGTTCCCTAATGTTGTTCAGTCAGGAGGTATTAGACATTTTCAAAGATCATGGCTGGACAAGTTTGTTTGGTTGACGTACAGTGCTAAGGACAATGGCGCTTATTGTATTGCATGTGTACTTTTTGGATCAAAGGAAGGAGGTAGGAGTAGAATATCTCTCGGAAGCTTTGTACGGACTCCGTTTCTAAACTACAAAAAAGGAAATGAAATGCTTTGCGGACACGCCTCCAATGAATATCATAAAACAGCAATTATAAGATGTTCTGAATTTAAGAATACATTTGAAAACAGGACACAATCAGTTGAAGTCAGACTAAATTGTGAAGTGAAAAAAAGAATTGAAGAAAATCGAGCACGTTTGATACCCATGATAAAGACAGTTATACTATGTGGCCGACAAAACTTTCCCCTAAGAGGTCATCGTGATGATGGAGAGCTTAGCGAAAACGATAGCACAGAAAATGAGGGAAACTTCCGAGCACTTTTAAGATTCCGTATTGATGCCGGTGATAGTGATTTAAAAAATCACATAAAAACAGCACCCAAAAATGCAACGTTTATTAGTAAAACAACTCAGAACGAATTAATTGAAGCTTGTGGAGAAGTTATCCTTAGTAAAATTGTTAAGTCCATTAAAGCAGGGCAATTTTTTTCGGTACTAGCAGATGAAACAACGGATGTTGGAACAGTTGAACAGATGAGTCTTTGTGTTAGATTTCTGGACATAGTTTCACTTAAAATTCGAGAAGAATTCTTAGGTTTTGTGGAAGCGAGAAATCTCAGCGGCGAGGCTCTCACAAACTTACTTCTTGAAAAATTAAACAATTTGGGACTTAAAATTGAAAACCTGCGTGGTCAAGGGTACGATGGAGGGTCTAACATGTCTGGTAAAATCAAAGGTGTGCAAGCTCGTATTAGGGAAAAGCAGCCTCTTGCTATATATATGCACTGTGCTTCTCACAAACTAAATCTGTCCATTTCTAAAGCATGTTCTTTAACAAGTGTAAGGAACGCTATTGCTGTGGTCAGTAACGTAACAAATGAAGTAAGAGAATCCAGTAAACGAACAGATTTAATGAAAGCAAAAATACATGAACAATATCCTGAAGAAACAAAGTGCAAACTCAAAACGCTTTGTGAGACGCGTTGGGTAGAACGACACGATGCATTTTTACAATTCTTACATGTTTTTGATGCAGTTGTATGTTTCCTACAAGTATTTGATGCGGAAGCACCATCATCAAAGTCAGCACTTTTACTCACCTCAGTTCTCAGGTTTGACTTTATTATAACTCTGCATATTGTTTCATTTATCTTCAGTCTAACAGTCACGTTGTCTCGTCAGCTTCAAAACCCTTCGTTAGACCTGAAAAACTGCTATAATATGGTAGCAAATGTTTTAGAGACATTGAAAGATTATCGGAATAACCCTAATAAATATACAGAAGTCTATAATGAATCGGTGAATTTGGCTGTAAAACATGAAATTGACATCACTATACCAAGGACCTTTCGAACACAAACTCATGGGCCAAATGTTGCTGCATATAGTCCTGAGGAATATTATAGACTAAATGTCTACCTGCCATTTGTGGACTATCTTATTTCTGAACTGTCAACTAGATTTTCATCAACTGGACATGATAATATTATCACATTATACGGTTTAATACCAGCATTTGCTAACCAAGACAATGAAATTTTATTACAAGCAGCTCAAACATATGCTAATGACCTTCCTGGGACTCCGTCAGAACTTCGTGGAGAGATTGACTTGTGGCAACAACGCTGGAAACATAAATCTAAGGCAGAGTGTCCATCTAGTGCGGTTGACAGCTTAATGCATGCTTCAGATGGTTTTTACCCAAACATTAAAGTTCTTCTCCACATTTTGTCTGTTCTTCCCGTGACTACTTGCACTAGTGAGAGATCATTTTCTACCCTAAGAAGGTTAAAGACATACTTAAGGTCAAATATGGATGAGGAACGATTAAATGGTTTGGCCATGTTAAATATTCATCGAAGCATAGAAGTTCATCCTGATGAAGTTTTGGAGAAATTTGCTCAAAAGAATAAGAGGAAAATGCAATTAATGCATTTATAAAATATGAGGTACGTTTGAACAATGTTTTGTATAGGTTTTATAGTTATTATTATTATTAATTATTATTATTATTAGTAGTAGTAGTAGTAGTAGCAGTAGTAGTAGTAGTAGTAATTACTGTTGCTTTAAAAAGATACTTGCTATTGACATTATATAATTTTAATTTTTGTGGATTTCTAGAGTTATTTAGGTGACTACGCTGAGAAATTGATCAGACAAAAAAAACTATCACATTGCTATAATGCATTTTCAAACGTTCTAAAATATTCTTATTTTACTTAAATAATAAGCTTACATTATTAGTAATTATGTTATTTATAATTAGCTTGACCCCCCTATGAAAATTTTCTGGATCCGCGCCTGTGTGTATGTATTAATTACTATAATGGAGTAGGGATGAGGAAAGAAGCATTTTTGAGGTAATCTACCCGCATTTGCGTGGAATGAGAGGGTGGAACCATTTAAGGAAAACCACCCTCGGACCCGATTGGGATTTGAACCCCGATATCCCCGTCATCAGCCACTGGAGCGGGTGTTTAGTAATACTAAAAAGTGTTGGATCTTTGTTGACACTCAAAGTAAACAAACCACCTCTTTAACCAAACCCTCTCTCTTTTATTTGCGTCTCAACTAAGATGGGACGCCATTATAGTGTCGTTTAATATTTTGATCCGTTACGTGATTGAGAGAAAATGAAGCGCAATGTAGTATCTGATAAACAAGCGTAATGATAAGACCGTGTTGACACACTGGCTGAGAAACTCATCTTCCGCGCGGCTCATGCAGGTAAGGTGTGCAGGGGACGCTAGAAAAGAACTGGTTTTGTTGGGTTTTTTTTCAATTTTTATAGCAAAACTATTTTTGGTAAAAATAAACCAAAATATCGCTTCAATACAAACATAGAGTTATAATTTTCTTCACATGGTGATATCAACAATTGTTAAATATATATATAATGAGAATAGCGGAATTAAAATAGAAACTTTTTAAATGAGGAAAAAAGGTTGTCTTTAAATTCTAGGAAACCCTTGACATAAATCCAAGAATTGTTGAAGACACCATGGGTAGTAAATTAATATATATGTTTATACTGACTGAAGCCATATTTGATTATTTTGAGCAAAATAAGTTTTGCTATAAAATCTGCTAAACACCGACCATTTCTCGCGCTCCTTACATCCCCAAAGTAAGAAAAGACACAGGTAACATTCCATTAGTTAGATGTTGATTTCGTTTGGTACACCCCAAGAAAAAAAACACCTATACTGCATTCACGGTAGGAATTACTCTCTGAAAGGTCTTTTTTTCCTACCAATATCCTACTATATAATAGATTTCTGGTAGGGAAAAAGGCCTTTCAGAAAACAATTCCTACGCTGAACAGACTTTAGCTTGTGTCACAATGTTCGTGTGGTTGGTTTTATGTATTCAAACTTTAAAAAGACAGTGAAATGGAGACCAGTCACTTTTTTTTGTTAGCACCACGTGTTACTAACAGTTCGCTTTACACACTAATGTGCTAATTACACTTAAGTGTTATGGATAAAAAACGTTTAATTTAGAGGAAGTGCATTTGCATTCGCCTGGAGTTAGAGTGGATAACCATTTAGGGAAAAACCTCCCTCACTGCTTGCGACCGGGATCGAACCCCGATCTCCCTGTCTTCGGCATTCTAGTATATTGCGAGAGTAGCGCCTTAGACCATGCGGCCGCTGAAGCGGATACTTTTGAAATTGTTTTATCATATTTTAAAAGATACAATAAAATTGAAAAATAGTTATTTTAAAATGAAACAAATTGTCAAAATGATCTCAATCTCGATGTTGCAAAATAAATCAAGTTTTGGGAGTAAAAATTTACCGACTGCGACTCCAGCGTGAAAATAAAAACATATATTATAACAATAGACCTATATAGTAAATATATCATTTTAACTTTGTAATTTTTTTCATTTTTTTAGGACAAATATTTGTAATTTTGCTTGACAAATCTATTTAAATATACATTCACAATGTCAAAGAAGCTTCTCATGAAGTCATCTGTATTAGAACATTTTACTCAGGGCTGTTATTTTACCCAGGCCCCCCCAAAAAAAACTGTTTTTTTAACACTTATTATATTTTGCACACAAAGCAATCATCTAATTAATTTTTGAAAATGGTTAGTCATTCTTTTGAGAACTTTTTGATTCATATCCAATAACAATATATTGATTTGTATATGGTATTATACACAAGTTTTGAAATTACAGATTCTATAAAATAAACTAGGCTATAAAATATGTTTTGATTGGATGAACAAAATAATATGTTCAACTAGCAACTCACTTGGAATAATATAGTTTTAAGGTACCTACACCATATTAATGCGAGGCCCTATCCCAATATAACCCAACTGGGTTGGGGTTTTAAAAAAAACTACCCGGGTGTTTTTCAACCCTGATTTTACTACATTAAATTTGTTACTTATTAGTAAGTTACACATTAGCAATTTATCAAGGAGTCGGAGTCGAAGGCTTGGCCTACCGACTCTCATAGCTTTGAAATAAAATAATACAGGATACTGCACTTAGATACGTTTTCTATTTCGATAATAATCATGTTTCTAATTTCTCGGTTAATCGATCAATGTTCATATAAACACAAGAATAACAAACCAACTTAATATAGGACAGCACATCTAATAGGGAATCTATAAACTCGCCACAGATAGGTATATTAATTACATCGCACTGGTTATTTAGATATCAACTCGCCAAATGCCATTGCCAGTCACTAATTGACTCGCCACGCGCCTCCTGTAATAATAATAATAATAATAATAATAATAATAATAATCATCGACTTTAATGGCGAAGTTAAGGCTACCGCCTTTTCTTACACTTAACCAATACAATTAAAATGAAATTTAACAAAATGACATATTATATAAAACACACAAAAAAGGTATAAACACTAGAGCTAAGATACACAAGGATTATATAATATGAAAACGCACGCGCGCACACACACACACACACACACACACACACACACAAGGTATGATCACGTCTCACACTCCTCAATCTCACGAATGAGCTTCCACACGCAGCTTATTTGCGACTTTTCGCTTGAAACCATTCAATTCTAATTTCTTCATATCGTTGGTTTGGGTATTCCATGAACGAGAAGCTGAAACAGTGAAAGAATTTGAGTAATTATTGGAATTATGAAGGGGAATGAATAAAGTTTAGTTTTCTTGTGATCGAGTGTTGAAATTATTATTAGAGTTGAGTGAGCTGATACGTGAAGAAAGGTATTGTGTAATCCCTCCCATCCGTGGTATCCGTGCGCTGTCGGGTCATCGCAACCGTGAATATTGTGGAACGAACTAGCCCAGCCTAACACAGCCTAACATCCAATACGGACTTGTCCGAGGTTTAAAACTATGGGCCAGTTTAATATTCAGAACAGAGCCACGTTTATTAGGTAACAAGTTGGAGACAACATATGGTTCTCTCGCAGAAAAAAAAACAAAACCTAAGATAATAGTGGGAGCTTGAAGTTGTTTTTTTTTTTTTTTT
>CABFWO010000060.1:468713-511456 GCA_902155825.1 Timema genevievae
TTTTTTTGCTAAACGTTGAATTATTATTATTTAGCACCACGTCTTACTACTCGTTCGGGTTATACGCTTAAGTACTAATTACGCTAATGGATTAGGAATTGGGAGGGTTGAATTTTGAGGAAGTGAACCCGCATTTGCGTGGAGGGAGAATGGAAAACCATTTAGGAAAAACCATCCCCAGTTCACCCGACCGAGATTCGAACCTCGATCTCCCCGTCCTCAGCAGTCGGGCTCTACACGACTGGCGCGTTAGCTAACTACGCCACCGAGGCGGGTAAACGTTGAATTGAATAATGAATTACCTACATTTACACAGTGGATTTGATAAACTTTTTAAGCATGCCATATGTGGACTTTTGAGTACTTACTTACACTTCTATATCCTCATTTACGTGGTAAAGTGGAAAGGAAAAAATGTTGTGACTCGACTCGATAGAGCATGCGCAGAACCTCCCAACTCAGCCAACATGTTGGGTTGGGCGTTTATCAGAGCCAACAAATGATCTAACACAACATGTTGGCTCTGACCGGTTCTCACAACACCAACATGTTGGCCAATAAGTTAGGAATGCGTTTATATTGTAACACAACTTGTTGGGATCGTGTTGGACAACATGTATAAACGAGGCTTTAGTACGCCTGAAGTGTGTTTCGATACCAATCAAGACGACACCTACCTACACCCGAATGGAATGGGCCAGTTTCGCTTATGAAACTGGCCCATTCTATTCTGGTCTGGGTAGGTGTCGTCTTGTTATTAAGTATAGCTCCGCACTTGAGTCGTACCGAGTCTGACTCTGAAATTGGCCCTATGTCTTCGTCGACAACTATGTTGACGAGGATGGGGAATTTTTCCACCTGAAATACCGGCCAGCAACCAAAAAGAACGTCCCTGAATGCGGTGCTAAAAGAAAATTACTTATTTATAAACATAGATCACTTCCTCATTTTGTATTACTGCATTATGTACCTATATTTTCCTTTAAAAATGGAGTGTGGCGAGTAGATGGGAATCTTAATATATACGCCATTCACGGTAGGAATTACTCTCTGAAAGGTCTTTTTTCCTACCAATATCCTACTATATAATAGATTTCTGGTAGGGAAAAAAGCCTTCTAGAAAACAATTCCTACGGTGAACAGACTTTAGTAACGTGTGTCTATTTGATAATTGTGGCGAGTGGATGATTGCGGGTCTAATACTAAACACTCAACCCTAGCACCTAGATGGTTACTAATTGGATAGCAAGACTAACTTAACCTAGGACAGTAAGTCTAATTACTAATACTAAACACCCAGCCCTAGTGTTAGTAATTGTAATATTTTGTTATATTCAATCCGCCATATATTATAAAACTAGCAAAAGTGCCAGGAGTTGCCCGGGATAACCAGGCAATGCAACGATTTTCTTTGCCTCAAACAAACAGAAATAAAGTATCTTAATTATATTTCTTCCTACCCAGTTTTTAATAAATTTAGAGACATCTAATTTAAAAAAAATAAAATTCCAACTTCAAGGTGGCACATGTTTGTGTCCAAGGGCTACTAATTTTAAAATTTCATACCTCTGCGTTAGGTAGATATCAAGCAATGTTCATGACAGACACACAAACTCTTCATTTTATTAATATAGATATTCTTCGACTGGTCAATAAATTTCTATATAAAATATAATGTGGTCATACGACCAGCTATGTGGTCTGCTCGTGTTACAGTTAACATTGCTGCCAGTCTTGACAGTTTTAAAGACAAATTATTAGCTATTGAAAAAAAAAAGTTTTTTCTTTAATTCCACATAAGTTTTCACTTCATCGTAATTTATCCTAAGGACGTTAACAGTCATAAACAACATTAAATGATTTTAGTTATATTCATTTTACTTGTATTAAGGAGAAATATGATATTTATAATATAAGCAACGTACTTTGGTAGAACAGCAATTAAATTAAATGGTACACTTCTTTAGTCAATTAAACAATATAATTATGAACATAACAAGGAATTAATTTATTCAAAGAGAAATTGTTAAATCAAGAAATTATATTGATTTAAACAGATATATTAACATTCCTAAGAAATCACCTCAGAGATTGTTAAAGAACAAAAATTAATTCCCATAAATAGATAAAACTGTAGATCTGTGCGGGATACTATTAAGCAATAGCTGATAAGCTATAAAAAGTGTAAATTATCAAATGACTAGCCTGGATCCGTTAATACTACAACTTAAGATTCAACAATAATCCTTCACTTGAATGATCAATTATATCAATAACAGCCCAAAAAATGTTGACAAGAAAAATTTAAACAATTACAATAAAAATTACAATAAAAAAGGTGATTGTTAGAAAGTTCATTAATTGACTAAATACTTAATTTTTGAGACTTCCACATATAAAAACTGCTGACAATATAAATACAATATGAAACATATTAAAATTAAAATTGAGATATAACCAACATCATAGTTATTATAAGTTATTATACTTCAGATAAGGAATGTCACTTTAATTTAATTTTTTCAACTAACATTTTTCAAATTAACATTTTTCGTGTATTACACTTCTTCTTCTTCTCTAACAACCAATAACTTATATATAAACAGCATACTGTATATGTATTTAACGTATCATATCTGACTAAGAATAACCTGAATGACACGTCTGTTACTACAACAATTCTTTAATTAATCTTTTCGATTGTTAACACTTGCATTTTTTAAACCGTTTGACTCGGATATCAAGTTCTTAATATTAATCCAAACAATTATAACTTTGTGGAACTATGTTGTTGGTTATATCTCAATTTTAATTTTAATATGTTTCATATTGTATTTATATTGTCAGCAGTTTTTAAATGTGGAAGTTTCAAAAATTAAGTATCTAGTAATTTAATGAACTTTCTATCAATAACCTTTTTTATTGTAATGGTTTAAATTTTCCTTGTCAACATTTTTTGGGCTGTTATTGATATAATTGATCATTCAAGTGAAGGATTATCGTTGAATCTTTAGTTGTAGTATTAACGGATCCAGGCTAGTCATTTGATAATTTACACTTTTTATAGCTTATCAGTTAATTCTTTACATTATTCAGCTATTGCTTAATAGTATCCCGCACAGATCTACAGTTTTACCTATTTATGGGAATCAATTTTTGTTCTTTAACAATCTCCAAGGTGATTTCTTAGGAATGTTAATATGTCTGTTTTAATCAATCTAATTTCTTGATTTAACAATTTCTCTTTGAATAAATTAATTCCTTGTTATATTCATAATTATATTGTTTAATTGACTAAAGAAGTGTACCAATTAATTTAATTGCTTTTCTACCAAAATACGTTTCTTATACTATAAAAACATTAAATGAGTTAAAACAAAGCAATAACAGCGATTCCAGTTCTCTTATCACACTCTCGTGTCGACTACAGCGCTTGGTGGTTGACTGCGTCACTAACGTCGGCTCTGCTGTACAACAGATATTCTAGTATTTCAATATCAGAATCAAAGTCTCTACCAATACATCTCTTGCCCCTGGGATTTAATCATCTGAAATTTTTACCCCAAATCTTTCTGGATAATTAACCTTAAACATTTTAAAATCTATTTATATAAAAAAAATAGTCGCATCTCGCTTGCAGTGATGGCTAAGTAATCTAAAATGTAAACTCTCTTTGATCGTGAGTTAAAGGTTCGAATTTAGACCAATTGTGAGGAGTTTTTTTAAATAATGGTTTCCCAATCTCCTTCCACGTAAGTTCTGGTATACTTCTTATAAATTCTATCTTCCTCCGATAAGATACAGATCGCCTGAACGGATGGAATAAGACGCGATACAAGGGGAAGATACTTATATATTGAAATCTGTGTTTCGCGTTTATTCACACACAAAAAAAAGTAGCTCTATGATACGTCTATTTCTGTGGTAATTTTACCAGCGCATCCTCTGCTCAGGTCATCCTGTTTCCTTCCACGTAAAGCCTAGTACGCACTTGGAAACATTGTTAGCAAACATTGTTTCCGAAATGTTTCCTATTGCTCACACACATAGGGAAACAGTTTGCAAACATTAACAACAACAAAAAATATTTCACGTTCAGACTTCAATGATGAAACATTGTTTCACGTTCAGAGTTCAGTTGAGTAAAACGGTAGTATTCAACCCTTTTTTGTTTGTTTGTGCACGTTCAGATATAATTTATCTTCAACTTTGTACCCCCAAATTTGTTGGCGGATAGTGGAAGATTAATGTATTCTGTAATATACATATAAAATAAATTACAAACAAAATACTGATATATAGATACAACAAAATATTGGTGTTATAGTATATAAATTGTAATGCAAAAAAAAACCTTCATGTGTAATTACAAGTAATAAAAAAGCAAATAAAAGGGTTTACGTAGCTCTGTGTTTCGATAGATTCCCCGGGAACACTTCAGGAATAATATTTCCCAACTCAGGATCCCTGATTTGTCCACTCTGTCGATGTAGGTGCCCTTTATGCATGAAGGAACGTGTTAGAGGTCAAATCAGTGTCTGTAATCATTTAAAATCGTTAGATTACTATTTGTAGCTTATATTAGTTACACTTGTTAAAATTGTGTAATAAAAATTTGCTGTTGGATTACCTTAAGGTTGTGCAAGGGCATCTTAAATGTCTTTTTTTTTAACATTTCAACTACTGTGTTTTATGGTGAACAATAAATTTTTCTCTCTTTTGATTAACAAACTTTGTTGTAAAATAAACATTGCTAGATGCCTTCCTTAACATTCGCATTACTATGAAAACAACTTTGACGTATTTTATGAGGTTTATTGAAAATTTTATTAATAAATTATTAAAACTTAAATACATACGTTGGTATTTTTATATAGGGATGAAAACATTAGAGAATATCCCCAAAGATGTTAGTTTTAGAATAAAAGATTGTTAATCAATAAAGAACAAATGGTTTCCCAACAAAAATTAAAATGTTATAAGTAATTCAAAAGTTGCTTGTACGTACATCCTTAACTATACTACAGTAGCCCCGTGGCTTCTTTGGTGCTGACTTCTGACAGTCAACATTTAGGTATATACCATAATATAACATTTAGGTATATTTAGGTAAATACCTAAATGTTGACTGTCAGAAGTGACAGCTGCTAAACACATGTTTTTTGCTGATCATATGGTTCGGCGTAGGGATACATAATTTGGTCTGGTAACTTTTCAAAGCTGTGAGCTGTCAGCCAGCACCAAAGAAGCCATGGGGCTACTGTAGTTGCGTTGAGATGACTAAAGTAGAATGTTTAGTAAAGATATTGAAACTTGTCTGCAACCCATTTAGGTAAAACAGTTCTCAGAACACCCAGCTGGGATTTAAACCCAAACCTTCCTCTCACCTGGCAAGCCAGACTAGATTTAGTTTGACTTCTAGTCCATGGGACTATGGGACCCGGGATATAGTTTAATAAATTAAAAAAATTCTCTCTTTAAACTTTATTGGTGCTGACAAAGCAAGTCCAGGTTTGTATTTCAGCCAAATGAATTAAAGGTACTATTTAATATTAGGTTTTTTGTTGTTGTTTTTTTTTGTCTTTTGCACCGCGTATTACTATTATTCGCAAATATTTTCATTAAAAATCTAGAGATGAGGAAGGTAAAATGTGGAGGGAGTGTATATAATTTGCGTGGACGAACAGCTCTTGAGGCCATTTAGTAACGATTACTGTGAGAACACTTAACGGGAATTTGAGCTTTGACATCCCCATAACCTACCTAAACACCAGATCAAATGAGAGCTAGAAACAATCTAGTGTTACTGCTTGTAAGGGTGAAAGAAAGGGGTTGGTGAACACGTAGAGAGAAATAAACAATACTTTTTGTTAACTATAGCGTATGCCAGCAGGATCTGTTAGCTAGACATTCCTAGTCTACTGACATGGCAGTGTCTTATATGTAACCGTCCTCAGAGGTTGGGCCACCATTCAGTGTGGCTACTTCGTCCCGATGTGATGATGATGATGATGATGATGATGATGATGATGATGTGGTGCCAGTAGAAGTCTTAAACCTAACTTAAGTCAAACTAAACAAACCATTGCAATTGCAGTTGGCAATCATAGAAAACAATCCGCCTTCGGGAAAAAAAAATACCTATAACACCGCCGGGAATTGAACCCGAAATATCCAGATTAGTAGCCAGGAATGCTGACCGCTAAACCAAAACAATCTAGGGATTGTGCTTGTGATCATGAGAGAGAGGGATTGTTTAGCATCATAAGAAAGGGAAATAAACTAGTGAAATTGTTTCTAGGTTTGAGAGAGGACGACGGTTGAACATGAAGAATTAGTGAAACTTGACTAGAAAGTAGATTTAACAATCGGGCACTTAGATAGGATGTTATTACTTTTACATGTTCCTATCTAAGTGTCCTGTCATTCTTTACAAATTTCTATTTACTCATTTTGTGTTTTTTTTTGATTTCCTCTTTTAGGAAGTTGCGTTGCGCTTTTCACACTTCTCTTTGAGGATTTCCGATAGAATGAAACCTAGGACGGAGGATTGGGTGGTAACGATCGATTCTCGTCAAGAGACAGCCATAACCTCTTTTTCCAATGACAGCAATGTAAAGTGTGAATTGTGTTATTCTTTTCATTGTAAAATCCTTAGTGTGCTCGTTTCTTTTATATGTTTCTATCCACCTTTATCACACCTTCCTCCAAATATAAGACATTGTTGCATACTTTGTCACCTCTGGACTCAAATAAAAAAAAACTTGTACTATAGCAATATGTGGTAAGTATATCTTTTTACTCTATACCACCCGCTTCGGTGGCCGCATGGTCTAAGGCGTTACTCTCGAAGTAGTCTAGACTGCTGACGATGGTGATATCGAGGTTTGAATCTCGGTTGGGTGTACTGAGGGTGGTTTTTTCACTCTCTCTCCATGCAAATGTGGGTACACTTCCTGTAAATATAACCCTTCTAATCCCTAAAATCATTAGCGTAATTAGTACATAAGCGGATAACCCAAATGGGTAGTAAGACGTGGTGCTAAAAAAAACCTTTATACTTTTTTTAATTTTTTAGGACAAATGTTTGTAATTTGGATTGACGGATTTATTTAAATATATATTTGCAACGTCGAAGAAGATGAAGTAATCTGTAATGGAGAGTTTTACTGCATTAAACTTGTCATAACTAATCAATACGCATTAGCCGCTTATGAAGGAGTTGGATTTGGAGTTGGACAGTAGAAAAATAGAGGATCTGTAGTTGGGAGTCGAAGGCTTGGCGCACCGACGCGACGACTCTACAGCCCTGTTCGTACAGTAGCCCCATGGCTTCTTTGGTGCTCACTGACAGCTCACAACTGACAGCTGACGGCTTTGAAAAGCTACCAGGCCAAATTATGTATCCTTCGCCGAACCATATGATCTGCAAAAAAACATGTGTTTAGCAGCTGTCACTTCTGACAGTCAAAATTTAGGTACATACCTAAATGTTGACTGTCAGAAATCAGCTGTGAGCTGTCAGTCAGCACCAAAGAAGCCATGGGGCTACTGTAGCTCAGTGAAACATAGTATTCTACTACGGAGTACGTGTCTTATACGCTCCCGGTTGAGTGAAGGCTGTCGGCAGCGTGATCTGTTTTGATTTCTTCTATATAATCTTTTAATGACTCATAACCTAACCCAATGTTTATTTTATCTTACCCCGCTTCGGATGACTCCGGCACGGTTCTTGAACTTAATTACTGGATATTTCTGGTTCATGTTATCTCGGTCTCAAGATTGATACAAGGCATTGATGCACACACAAATATTGTTTGTTTACTATTATAACCGTTACTGGTTGATTATAAACGGTCATAAAGATAAGCAAGCAGTATCACTTCTTGTAGTTAATTCAATCAATGTCAAGTTGCGGTAACTGTCTTCAGCTAAAATTAATGGCTGTGCATATCTTATTTTAACTGTAAACACCCGTTGTTGTGGCTAAGTCGAGAGTAGTTGACAACAATCCTAGGGTTTCAAATTCGATTACTTTGAATCTGACAAAGATTTTTACTATTTTTATACAGGTAAATTATAGCTATGTTGTAAGTTCTGCTCTCTAGCAAGTAAACCTTTAGGAACTCTTGCTGGGTGTGTAGTATTATACCTAATGTCCAAGGTTAAGTTAGTTTGTAAGTCCTGCTATCTTATTTGTAAATATATTGGCTGAAAGTTTAGTATTAGTACACTTATTGTCCTAAGTTAGCTTGTAAATCCTGCTATCCAAACATTAAATGTCTAGGAGCTATGACAGGGTATGCAGTATTAGACCTAATATCCAAGGTTAAGTTAGTTTGTAAGTTCTGCTATCCAATTTGTAAATATTTAGTCGTCAAGGCGGTCTGTGTTTTTAGTATTAGACCAAATGTCCACGGTTAAGATAGTTTGTAAGTCCTGCTCTCCAAATAGTAAATATTTATGAGTTATGATTGGGTCTGTGGTATTAGACGTATTGTCCAAGGCTAAGTTAGTTTGTTATAAGTATGCTAGCGATGAGATAATTATGTTGGTCTATATACATTAGTTCCCCCTTAAATTAAGTCGTTAGTAACCTTGGTATTTAGGTGGCTAGGCTACGTGAGTCAAGGGCAGTGTTTTTGCAGTTTTTATAGTAAGACATTATTTTGGTCAAAATAAATGAAATATTGCTCCAGTACAGGCATATAGTTTTAATTTTCTTCACATGATGATATCAACAGTTGTTGAATATGTGTCATGAGCATAGCGGCATTAGATGACACATTTTTTAAATGAAGATAAAAAGTTGTCATTAAATTCCAAGACACTCTTGACAGATATTCAAGAAATGTTGAAGTCACCACGTGAAGAGAATTAGATTATGTTTATACTGGAAAAGTATTTGATTTCTTTTGACCAAAAAAAGTTTTGCAAAAATACTGCCCTTCACGCGTGTGTTTTTTTTAGCACCGTTCGTTCTATACGCTTAAATACTAATTACGCTAATGGGTTAGGAATTGGGAAGTGTGAATTTTGATGAAGTGAACCTACGTTTGCGTGGAGGGAGAGTGGAAACCCGTTTAGGGAACCACCCCCAGTTCACCCGACCGAGATTCGAACCTCGATCTCCCCGTCCTCAGCAGTCTAGTTCAACACGAAACTAGCGTGTTAGCTAACTACGCCACCGAGGTGGGTCTTAACTCTTGTTCCCTACACTCACACCTTAAAGGTAACAATTAAATATATAATTATAACGTATGGTCTACAATGATGAGGAGTTTCCAGACTTAATGTTGGTTTGATCTGCTTCCTCAGCCCTGCAGCCGGTAAGCGCCGCCCGCCCGCCCAATATGGGAGAAAAACACATATACTAGGGTAGTCATGAAAAGGTGCTATGGTTTTCCATTGTATTCCACACTTGATTTATATGCGCTAGCGAGAAAGATCTTACATATTTTGTTGAAAACGTATTGCATATCACGCCTTTCAAGAATTTCTTAGATGTCTTAAGTTTATTTACAAGGGTCGGTCTTGGGGTAAAGTGCTCCCCTCAGGACCCGATGTTCATGGGTTCAGACCTTGCCGAGGTCAACGAACGTTTCTTGAGCGATCCGTAGCACAACTTCCTTCGGAGAGAAGTAAAGCCGTCGGTCTTATGTCACTTATGGCATGTAAAAGAACCCAGGAAGGTATGTAAAAGAACCATACCCGCAAAATTGGGCGGCCCTTTAGCACTAATCTAAATTCAGTGTGAAATGCAAAGGGGGAACTACCACAATTTCGAAACTCAACTAGTACATGGAATTTTTACCAGATGGTGCAGGGAGTACTAACCAGCCGTAGGGCTGAGTGCATGTTCAGATCCGAATGGATAGAAATCACATCAAACCAACCTTCAGGAGGTTGGCTGAAGAAGAAGTATTGATTTGGGCTTGACGGCTTTACTTCGCCTCCGACGGAAGTTGAGCTTTGGTGTTTTTCTCTTGAAAAAAATCCGCTGGCCTCGGCTGGGTCTGAACCCGTGAACTTTGGGTCGTGAGGTGAGCCCTTTAGTCTCGAGACAACCGAGGTCGGCATGTTCTTCAGAAACACTAAAAATAAATGAATTATCTTAAATAAGTTGGTAGTGCGTTTGGCCCCTTATTCAATTGTCTCGAGTTTGCGATTTCCAGTATGGCCGAAAATGTATCTTTGGTGAAATGTCGGCTAATGATGTTGTGTCTATGCTACTCTTAGGCTAGTTTGTAAGTCGTGTGCAGGCAGTGCACATTAAACACCCCTAATAATAAAATGGGTGGAAACTAACAGCCATTTTCCAGATACACGGGTATATTATCACTCACAACTTACAAACTAACTGAGTCAAACACAGCCACCCCAAGCGGCAGACATTTGTAATGTTTGGGCACAGTTCCTTAACTATACACATATGATTAAGTATTTTAGGCACTTACATGATCTATCCAAGGGAGCTCTGGGCTTGAGATGAACCCGTTCTTCACCCCCCCTCCCTCCTCCCTTTCCCCCATTATGACAACCTCTCAGACAGGCAGCTACAATAGTGCATTACCCCTTGTAACACTAGTATTATGCATCTCATCATACAAATCGGTATGTGGAGTTGCATTATACTAAATCGATAAGGAGAGGAACACTTCTAGCTAGAATAACAATAAAACGTTGATTTATGTTTTAATCATACGTTCAACACCAAGTTAATAACGACCTATTCTAAAGTGTAGGTATTTATAAAGTTAATGCACCAACATTAGCCTAGAGAAGGGATGTGAAGGTCATCCCCTTTGCACCCGGCCGAGATTCGAACATTTAGCCTGATTTGTCATTGATGAGAAAGTCGGGAATCGAATCCAGGCAGGGTGTATTGAAAATGATTACAACAAAATGGTTTGTACTTCTTACCTTCACGCAAATTTGAGTGCATCTCTTTTAAATTCTATCTTACTCATCCCAACCCCATTAGCATAATTAAATGCAAATAGCCCGGATGAATAGAATGATGTGATGCAAAGTTATTACTATTATATTATTATTTTTCAAATGTCATGTTAACTCTTTCCACTATTTAAATAAACCCGATTCAAAATATTAAAATATGTCTTCCTTTCTTTTTCAGGTGGACTTAGAACCGCAAGGGAAACTACATATAAAGGTCGATTTAAAATGGAAAACACAAGGTAAATAATCCATCACATCAAAAATAAATATGATAAACATTTTATGTTTAAAAATGATTTGGGTTTCTGTAATAATCAATAGTTTTAAGGGTGATACTTTCATGAGAAAGGTTAGAGACAACATTTAACAGTTCTTCATGGTTATACAATTTCTACAAATAAACAATTTGAATGTAGTTTATTCTCTTAAAACAGATATTTCAAAGAGTGTGGTGCAAAAGAATCCACATTATTCCATTTTTTTTCAAGTACATTTCGAATGGAACTTAACTATCTTGTATTTTATATATCTTAACAATAAATTATTAAACATCTCTACAGTGTTTTTATATATTTATTTTTAAAATTAGCTAGAACTATAAAAACTGGTCAATTTTTATCTTGGCTCATACAATTAAAAAATATTATTAAAACCTTCGATCTTAAGTGCTGACCCAACCAAATTTGGGTCTGGAGCTGTCACAGAATCCACCTCTCTTCCCAAATAATAATTACAATAATAATAATAATAATAATCTGTGTAAGGCACTCCTTTGAGTATTACAGTATCATTCATGATTTAGCACTTGTTAACTTATTTCATATTTGACGAGCAACATGCTGTGTTGATACACAGAGCAACAGGTGGCGAAGCCCCGGGAGTTCAAGGAACGGCAGGGGTTCAACCGCCGTCGGGGGGCCATGCGACGGCGCGTCCACCAGGTGAATGGTCACAAGTTCATGGCAACTTTCCTTCGACAGCCCACCTTCTGTTCACACTGCCGGGACTTTATCTGGTGAGTCCTTCTTCTTTTTTCCTAATACTTACCGCTACATCTAAAACAAAATTTATTAAAAGAGAAATTAAAAACTTAGAATGCCAACACCACTTTTAATTTCTCATACAACTCACTTCAGTGGCCTAATGGTCTAAGACCTCAATCTCGTGTTAGACAGGCCTGCTGATGATGGAGAGATCGGAGTTCAAATCTCGGTTTGGTCTACTAAGGGTGGTTTTCCCTAAATGTTTTTCCACTCTCCTTCTATGCAAATGCGGGTAGATTACCTCTAAAAAGCTTCCTTCCTCAATCCTACCCCGTTAGAGTAATTATCATAGATGCGGATAACCTGAACAGGTAGTAAGACGCGATGATAAAAAGAAAATCTCATGTAGGTAAAGTTTTGTAATCTTGATAATCCTAGTCCTCGAGATTATGATAGATGTGTTCCCCAAACTAAATAAAAAGTGGGCCCTACAATTATATATCTATATCTGTTTTAATATCTGTCTGTATCTGTCACTACAGACTAGACGGTCAAATGGATTTTGTTCAAACTTGATATTTGTTTGTTAATACCTCATACCTTGGGAAGAAATCATGATTTTAATTCTAGCTCTAAAATAAAAAGGGTAGCATACTGATTTTTTTGACAATTCAAAATTTTTCAAAAATTGTTTCACTATTTTTGTTTAAAATTGATATTTGATGCGTATTTTGAGTATTTTGCATGATAAATTCACAGTGTGTACTTGTTTAGTGGATAAATAAACAAAGTCATTTTACTGATGGCTGATATTCGAAAATTTAAATAGTTCAAAAATGACTTGAACAAATTTTTTTCAACGGGGAGATGAATATAAATACAAAATTGTTCTATATGAGTACTTGTTTTTCAGGGGAAAGTTGGTTTAATGATAGTTTATTGGTAGCCAATTTTTGAAAACTTTGACTATAATGAGAAAGTATATACAACTGTGTCTAATTGTTATTTATTTTTTATGGTAATGACAGACACACTGACTCAACATTTGTGTTGTTCTTCTGTTGACTGTGCATCTTTCCTCTCATTTATGATAATATACTAGCAGAAGTACCCAGCGTTGCCCTAGTAGCTTTATTTGTATCAAACAGACAGAAAAAATGTACATATTATTTCTTCTGAGCCAGTTTTTAATAACTTTAAAAAAATGTAATCAATAATTAAAATTCTGGCTTAAAGATGCACATGTTTGTGCAGAGGGGCTACTAATTTTAAAATTTCAGCCCTCTGCATGAGGTAGATATCTCACAATGCTCATGAGTTATGACAGACAGAGAGACAAACTCCTCATTTTATTAATATATATGATTGGTGACCTGGCGGTCTAGGGGCAGGATGTCAGACTTCTGTACTGGGGGTTCGGGGTTCAATCTTCGGTCCCGGAACTCTTCCTTCACCTCTGACAAGACGTGTATTAATCACAACTTGTGAATGTGAGGAATGCCAGGCCTCCACCGTGGTTCGGATCCCACGTTAAACTGTAGGTCCTCCATTCATTTCACAATCACCCTACCATTGCACATTAGCAGAAGTGCATACAACCCGAATGGGTAGTAAAACACGGTGCTAATAATAATATTAATATAAATTTACACAATGCATCTGCTCAATTGCTGGTTTTGTTTTCCGATTGCTGTGCAACCTGGGGTCAAAATAATTTATTTTTTTCTAAATAAAAAAACTTGTTCTACTTTATAAATCTTTGATATTATTGTCAGTCTCTTTTAAAAAATTATCCATAATTGATTAAGTATAAAAGTGTTGCTGGTCTAACCCAATGTGTTTTGTTTCAGGGGGATTGGTAAACAGGGCTACCAGTGTCAAGGTGAGTTGTTAGCTAACTATCTCTTCATAATGTTGGTATTACATAATTTGTTGAGAGTGAGGATTCTGTCATCATAATTTTATTTACTATAGGAATGTCATCCGATAATGATAAATTAATACAAAATGATGTCGTCAAGGTATCAATAAGAAAAAACTAGTATCTACATAGTGTTTACTTACTTTGCTGTGAAATTGACTGGTATAGAAGACACAACAATGTATTTCTGAATAAGTTACAAAATGTAAAATGTTATCAAAGTTATTCTATTGCATGCTAATGCATAATGAAGATGTTTTGTTAACACTGCATCTTCTACCCATTCGGGTTATACACCTATGTACTAACTACACTGATATGTTAAGTATTAGTAAGTTTAAATTTAGATGACATGTACTCGCATTTGCATGGAGGGAAAGTGTAAAACTATTTAGGAAAAACTACCCTCACTACACCCGACCAAAGTCAAACCCTGATCTCTCCATCTACGACAGTCTAGTCTAATGCGAGAGTAGCGCCCTAGGCCATGCGGCCATCAAAATGGTTAGTAAAACTGTTAATTACTTAGAGTTGTTTACTTGGAGTAAACTACTTAGGAACTACTCTCAAAAACCGTTTTAACCACAGTAACTACTTACCTGAGTAGTCTTCAAAGTGATTTGTAAATCACACAAAACCAAGACGGTTCTAGGAATATAGATTCATGTTACAGCTTCGCAAACAAGAACCATGTTAGTACTTACTCAAACAAGTTAAAATCATCTGAAACAGATTTTTTTTTGTACTAGAACATTAAACAGCAAGGCTATTGATAGGTTTATTAAAGAGGTAGGGATATAATATATGGTTTAGGGGAAATGCACCTGTATTTGTCTATAGAAAGGATGGGAAAATTTCAGTGATAAATCACTTATAAAAAGAAACCTTTTTATTGAAATCAGCAAAGATTCGAACTTTGTCCTTTCCATCATCTAATCTCATCATCCCCCTTACTGGCAATCCAATCTATTGCGAGATTGATCACTTATAGTGAATGAGCTGCATTACATGTGTGAAGCTGAGAGTCAGTACATAGCATATTAGTTTTACTTACATAACTTAGACACCCCTATGTAAATCAACTTAAGACAACAACAAAAATAAAACTTTAAAAAATATATATATACTCCTGGAAACACTTAATATTGTAACAAATTATATTCATTTTAAAGTTATCTAATATATCAGGCCATGCATGAAAATTTTGGTATTAAATGGTCTAGAAGAGATAAACAGAGATTTGGTATAAAATAATATGTATACATAGTAGGAGTCAATTTTAAAAACATTTCTGGTTCAAGCTAGGTAGGCTACATTAGACAAACTACATTATAATTTTCAAAGTTTTTTTTTACTTTTTTTAACTATCTACTGAAAGTCCCGGTAAAGGTAAAGCCAGATGGCAAAAGCATTATTTAGTTTTCTGGCGACTGCCCAATTCTGTTTAATACAGTATTTTGATTTTAGAGAGCTACACATCTCATTGTCTTTACCTTGTATACACTAATAATATAATAATGATGAATGATAGAGATACTGATGATTATAATAATGATGATGAGGGTGATAATAATGATGAAGATGAGGATGACGATATTATCACTACTACTTACTCTATGACATTAGACACTCGAAAGCTCATTGACGCACTTACAAAAGTACACCTATATCTCAAGCTAGTTCTATTCAATCTACCTGATTACACCCTTCGCTTTCAGATCCATTCTAATGTTAAAGGTCTTCCCAATGGTCTGTTTTCATTGGGTTTGCCATTCAATAATACGATGATGATGATGACAATAATAATTATGATAATGGTATTGTGATAATAATGATTATAATAAAATTATAATAATACAAATTCTGTATTTTCCTCATGTTACAGTCTGCACATGTGTGGTTCACAAACGATGCCATCAGTCTGTGGTCACCAAATGCCCAGGCATGAAGGATAACACACAAGATGAGGTGAGTATACTTTAGTACAATAAAATACAGACCCTTAATTAGAAGTAAATACAATAGTTCCACGTTTAGTTGAAGTTTACATCCCTCTTTTTTTTCTTTCAAACACTTTCTTGGAGAAATTCAGCTAGATGATGATTAAACTGAACAGAGCATTTGACTGTTCTGTTCATGCTTTTTCTTGGAAAAAAAACCCCAACAAATCAACATTTGTGAAAACATTCAACAACTCAATGATGCTGCTTTGGCCCGATGGAATACAATATGGTGGGAAAGGGATTAAAATACTGTACACAAAGATGGTTCATTTAACATATTTGGCACATGGTGTGCACCGTGTTGCAGAAACTTTGCGGTCATTATACCCTGAAGAGAATTGAATAGTTTCAAATGTGAAGGTTTTTTTTGAGGCCACCAAACCGAGTGGCATTGTTTAAACGAGAAGCACCTTAAACCACCACAACCTATTTTAACCAGATGGGGAACTTGGATAGATGCTGCAATATATTTTGCAGACAACTTCAGACAAATTCGAGAAATTATTACAACGCTCAGCAAGGAAGATTCCCATCCAATAAACGAGGCAAAAAAAAGTACTGTTACAAGGGAGTGTTCAATAAGACTTAATTTACATCAAAGCTACCTTTTTGTGTCTGAGTGAAACAATTTAAAAAAAATGAAACAAAAAATGTGCCTTTAGTGACAAATATTAAAAACATTAAATATCTTTTGTTAAAAATAGAAGACTCTTCTGGGGAATGTGCAAAGGATGCAGTAAATAAATTAAACTTAATCTTTAATAAAAATCCTGGTTGCAATAAATTTAAACGGTTTATTGAAATTTGGAGTAGCAACAAACGAAGCCCAACGAAAAAGAATTTTCACTGTCAGATATTGCTAATTTTAAATGTTCCTTTAACTTCCTATGATGTGGACCATAGTTTTTTCAATTTAAAAATGTTTTGGCAAATAACAGAAATTTTTTAAATTTGAAACACTTAAAATGTGGGTTGTTGGCCATTGTAATGGTGGAATTTAACATAAAACTATGCTAGCAATCATAAAGGAAAGTATGTTTTATGAATTATATATATTAAATTTTATTTTCGCATGGTTCTATGTTGTTTTGTATTAATTTCAATTACTTCGCAAAAAAAGTACATATTTCAATTAAATTATTTGGCAAATTTAAGCACATATAAAATATATATTTCTTTGATTTTAAACCAATATAAATCCGAGCCTTAGATGTATATCTAATAAAAATGACAAAATTTACAATATCCCATTTTGTGGCCTAAAACTTTGTATGAACATGCAAAAAAGTCTATAAATTCTTTTTACATTTTGGACACACACTTTTAAAAATTTCGCCAGTGTTGGATTGTAAATCTCACAATAGACTGAGTTATAAATGATTAGAAGGTTGAAATTCAAATTTTGTCTGGGTATACTGGTTGAAGTTTTGGACATGATAGCTATCAAATTAATTTTTTTCCTCCTCTCTCCACTGTAGTGCTGGTGCACTTCCTCTATAATACCCTTCTTGTCTCTACCCATTAGATAACGTCGTTGATAATCATGGTATTAAATGTATTAATGAAAGAAAAAAAATTTGTTTTTGGTCCAGTAACAGTAGCTTATTTTTGTGTCTGTTACTGTATCTCACCCAACAACATCATGTTTGATTGTGTTTCAAGTCGAGCAAAGGTCAGCGCTTCAACGTGGACCTACCTCACCGCTTTGTCATGCACAATTACAAGAGGTTCACCTTTTGCGACCATTGTGGCTCCTTGCTCTATGGCCTTATTCGGCAGGGCCTGCAGTGTGAAGGTACATCATTTGCACAGTACTCTGCCATTGTCAAATATGTGGTCATGCTATTATGAGCTTTATTTCAATTACTATCGATATCTAAGGTAAGAAATTCAACCACTATTGATCTTTTATACTTGTTGAGAAATTAATAAAATTTTTTACATATTCATTTGCCTGGCAAATGTTTGTATCAATGTACCTGCCAAAGTTTTAGTACAAATTTGCAAGTTGGAGAGTTACTTAACTTTATTTTTATAAAAGGTCTATGTTACTGAGTACTAATATCTTCAGACACACTATATCACAATACACTTTTTGCAGAAAGGTGTTTTTTTTATTGTTGTTTATAAATCACTTCTGCGTGATTTCTAGTTTGCAGCATGAATGTCCACAAACGCTGCCAGAAGAATGTGGCCAACAACTGTGGCATCAACACCAAACAGATGGCAGCCATCTTGAAGGAGATGGGTATCTCCACAGACAAGCTCACCCCGCACACCAAGGCAAAGGTATGTTACATGTACATTGTACATCACTCGACTTTTCATTGGTAGCGCTTAGAGTGCCAAAATTCTCTGGCTCTTTTAAGTCTAAGGTTTGACTCATAGCCAAGTAGAATTGTATGTAAAAAGAAGATTTGGATTCGAGTTCCAAACTTGAGAAAAGGTGAATTTGACTCATCTCAAATAAGAACAAAGACTAAAACGTACTTAAATACTTGCTTTTTTCAGCCACAGGGAAACTCTTTAGAATATGAGAACAGACTGAGAAAAACAAGCACTAAGCCATTAATATACCTATTTTTTAAAACATACGTAATAAAAATTAGAAATTAAATATATTCAGGTTTGGCACATAAGCCTACCTAGAAAACTGGGTAGACAGGGAATTTCACTAAACTAAACTAAACTAAACCAAGTCTGAAATGTTTGTGAATTTGCCACATTTAGCTGTAAGTCGGAAATATTATGTATGGAAAAAAATAAGTTAGGGATTAAGTAAGCAGATTTGGATGCCTCCCCATTATGATAATTATGTTTGACTGCAACTGTGTGATACCCACAATACCCTTCTCTCACTCATGCATTATAAACTACCAAAATCTAGGACCAACATTAATATTTTACTGCAATATTAACATCAAATTCTTCTCTCAGTAGTCAATGCTTCTTCAAATATTTCCTTAGCTATGTGCTTACACAGTGAAATAAACTCGTCACTGGATTTTTGTTATGAAAAACGAAATTTAATTTAAAGTGTCAAGAAAACTAGAAATTATCCTTGGAAAACTTTGCTGCAAGAAAACAATACCAATCATGATCTTGCTATGTTTTTCTTTTTCTTTGTGTTTTTACAGATATTTTATAAATCTGTTTTCTTAAATTTGTTCTTCCCATTGTCCTTCTTTAACTCCAACCATTCTTTTTCCCGAAATCCTTGTACTCTTGTAACACCCTTAAAAATTAACTCACCCACTTCGGTGGTCACACGGTTTAAGGTGCTACTCTCGCAGCAAACTATACTGTCAATGACAGGGAGATCAAGGTTCGAATCTCGGTCATGTGTTTTTTGAAAAATATGTTTTCCACTCTGTCTTCAAGAAAATGCGAGTACATGTCCAATAAATATAACCTTCATCTTTAAAACCATTATCATAATTAGTACATAAGTGTATAACCTGAATAGGTAGTAAGACATGGAGCTAAAAAAGAAATTAAATCCATATACAATTATATAGTCGATATAGTGGTGTCATGTGATCTACTCTTATGACCTTACAGTTTCTAACTTCTGTAAACTCTGTCCTCATGTGAGTAAAATAATTAATTTTAGAGCTACTCCCGCCATTCTTATATGTTCTTTTTATAATAAAGGTGTTCAGTAGAGCCATTATGAGCATTACCTATTGCAAAATGTATTATTCTTTTTCATTCCATATTTACTTCTCCTACCCAATGACATGTGTTTTTTTCTCATACTCATCACTGTATCTAACATGTCCGTTCCGATGGTCACTTGTTCTTTTTCCTCCATTCCTTAAGATATCCACAATATTATCCATAGAGCTACAAAATGAATATTTTTTTTCTTCTTCTGTGATCCCAGCCTGTGGGATTCAGGCAATCATCACTATCGCTATCGCTCAACCAGTTATGTTTACCACATTCAATGAAGCAATTCTCACTCCTTTCGGAACTAACTTCTTGAGCTTCACCTATTTCTGGTACGATAATCCTTCCCTTTCCATAGATTTATGGTGATATCTCTGTGCACCGCTTACAGGGTATGCCCTAACCATTTTCCTTGATTACATTTTTTGACTCATCCCATTGTGGTTCTGGCATTGGAGTTTTACGGCCCGGATGCCTTCCTCTCTTGGGATTAGACTGAGTCACTCCATGTGGGACTAGTATACATACACCCAGCAATTAATTTTAACCATGTATAAATGTCTATATTGCATGATTTAGTTTTGTATACTCAATGTCCATGATTGCAGTCTGGGGGCAGCCTGAGCTCCACGCAGAGCACCGGGGACTGCAGCAGTTCTTGTGGTTCAGAAATGCTGCTTTTAGAAGATGATGGTAGGTTCCTTGTACATTTACTTTTAATCACCTTCACTTTAATGTTCTAATGGCCTCACTTACTCAAAATGCAAGGACTTTACAAATTTCTTAAGAAAATAAAGATTTTTCGCATTTAAAACAAAAATGTTTTCGTTCGGCCTTACTTAGTCTCATCCACTTGTCAGACGCACACGCTTAAGAGCCCCACCCCAAGAATAATGCTTTTTTTTTCCTTAGGTAAGTAAAACAGCTTGAGCCAGGCGTTACATTGTAGTACAGTAAGGGGTTGTCCATAAACTACGAATGCGTATCGGGGGCTAGGGAGTGCTGCTCGGTGAGACCAAGCACGGCGAGGGGGAAGGGAGAGTTAGATAATGTGTGACGTCACATTGCAATTAAGCATATTGGGCAGCGTTTTTGTATTAATGAACCCGACCGCGTGCAAACAATGATCGACTCATTGACTTTGATTGTTGAGCTTGGCAAAAATGGGTTTCAATAAAAGGCTTATAGTCACTACAATAAAAAATGATATTTAAATAGAGGGGTATGTGATATTGTGACTTAATATTAAAAGAGGGGTTCACAAGATTGCGACAATGTGTGGTGGGTAGTAAGGGGCAGAAAAAAAAATTAGTGTTACTTAGTTTATGCTAAAATATTTGTTAGAAAACAGTAAAATTGAGACCATTGAAACTATTTTATCAAACTAATAAAAATATTTGCAACAAAATGGAAATATATTTATTTTAAAATGGAAAAAAACCAACTATTTCACTGATCCCAATTTTTCTCTTGTTAAGTGTAGGCTGCAGAAAATTGCACTTGGATGATATTACTGGTTTGAACTTAACGATATATCTAATATCCTGGTTAGTTGGCTGTGAGATGGCTTTTTATGATGTGTTATGTTTGTTTTCTGCTTCAAAAGAGACTGTCTACAATGAAATGTCAGAAGACACAGCTCTAACCAATAGGAGTTAAGGACATAAATTAACAATGCACAGTCAAAATTCCATAGGAATATTCTTATCCAACAGATAAAAAAGTTAGTATAGTTAATTTCACATGCAGCTGTCATTTTTCACGGATAGTATCAATAACCATAGAATATCACTAATATTATAGTAAAAAGTTATTAATGTTGACCGTAAATATGTTTTTATTTTCCAAAAAGTTTCTTTCTACCAAAATCATCTATATTATTTTGATACAAATCTATAAATCAACTATATTATTTTGTTGCTGATTGATTGAACGCAAGCCGATGTAAGAAAATGGATTATGAGCAGACAAGTGTGTATGCTTGTTCAAATTATTGTAGCCAGACAATAGTTTAGGTGTTACTGATTGTAAACGAGCCATTTTGCAAATATATTTTTCAGATAGTTTTGACTGAAAATTAAATCAAACCCCTTTATGATGAATATTTATGAATTTTTCTCATTTAACCCTCCTAATGCCATGGGGTCACTAGCGATCCTATTGTAACATTGTTGTCCTGTATAACTTGTAATTTATTTTAAAGAATTCTTTTAAAAAATCGACTTTGTCTAAGAAACTATTTACTTTGTACCATTTGCATCATAAGTACCCCAGATTTAAATGCAGCATTTATTTTCTGATCTCTTTACACTCAACTCTCGATAACTCGTACCTACTAAAAGAGGTTGGGGTCTGTCCGAGTTACGAAAATTCCGTCTTATCGAGGGAAAATAAAGTTGTGCCTAAGGAATGAAAACTGATACTTTATCTAAAGTAATATTATACTTTTAATGTGACGAGGTAAACAATACATATCAGATAAGACACATTCATAAATAACACAGCTAGGTACTGGGAAAGGATGATATTACAATAGACCTATAGTACTTGCAAATTATCTATATACTGTACTGTATGNNGGGGGGGGGGGGGGGGGGTGAGATGGGAGGTAGTAGCGCTGCGTTGTAAAATCTCCTTCAGTCCCCTGAATTACACTACTTCGATTAACATTTTTAGCCTGCCAACATGCGTCTGGCATGTTACTAATTAAAATTTTACTTTTGGAAAAATTTTGTTTGAACTATCTGAAGTCAGAGATATTGAGGTTCGAGTCAGAGAGAGCTGACTGTATATTAAAAAACAATCAATTTAAAAATGGACACTCTATCTTGTAAAACTCTTTCAAATATAACCAAGAGAATGGCAGAATCTACAGTATTGATTTATTGATAAAGAGAGTTGGTGGACCTCATGCATTACTTCTGGAAAAAACAAAAACTACCGTTAGAACATGCGTTTGGTCGTTGGTCATTGATGCTTGTGAAGACTGTTCAAATCTTTTACAAACTTGTGGGCTGTAGAAGATACTCATAAAATTTTCAAGCATTGCATGGACAGATTCAAACAAAAATCACAATTTACATGGTATGATAATGAGGAATTGTGGTGATAAAATCTAAGTCTGGCAAATTGTCATCATTAAAAAATGTATTTCAGATGTAGGCACATAATAACATTACAATGGATGGGCAGAATATTATGTGATAACTGATAACCATTCAAGTATTCACAGGAAAGGAACAGTAGGTAAAGGATGAGCCAATTCTGCTATTATTCTCAACTCTAATGCAACGAAGTCAGGAGTTGACACTATGGGAAAGTTTATCCGGAAGTATATAATAAAACGGATGATAAAGTGGACGATGATGATATTCTACCATACATTGGAAAAACGCTTAATGTTTTAGTTATTTGAATATACCTGAATCCAAATTTGACTTGCAAGAAAAATGACAAGGAGGTCACTTCTTATTGATTTGGGTAAAGCTCTAAGCAAAACAAACAGCAACATACTGTTACTTCTTAAACATCCAAATCAGCTCAAAGAAGTGCAAAACATAAACACTGCTATGGGATCGACTATCAGATAATAAGTATATAACTATTAATGAGATAAGAGTGTCTATCTTTTGTTTGAAAATAATAGTCATTGATTGTATGAAAAGCTTGCGTGAATACCTGGAGTAATAAATATTGTCCTATTTAAAAAAAAATATTTGTAGCAAGATAAGTTGTATTCTACTAAGTTGTCCATAGCATTTGTCCAGGGGTCTGTCAATAAAACAAAATATACCATGCTAATGATGCTTCTATGTTCAACTTTAATAACCTTTTATACATATATTTACATTAGTATGAGGTGTGTCCATCATTGGCTTCCCGAACAGCATGCAATCTGTTAGGATAAGAATGTAATAAGTGTTTTAAAAGGTTGATATTCCACTCAGTGTCATGAACAATGGCTGTGAAATGTCCCATAATGGTGTCTCAAGAATACCGGTTGTTGTCATGTTCTGCAATCATAAGAAACTCAACGGTATCTTTGAAAACTACCCCAAAGTGCTTAGCTATATATATATCGGGAGATCTACTTGACCATTCAGAATTCCCGGAGAAGTCAATACTACTGTTCCGCAACAGTTCCTGTGTTGCTTTTGCTTTGAAACATGAAGATTTGTCATGGAGAAAACTAACAGCTTTCAGATCTATGGTATTATTGACATCATTTAAAAATGGAATTAGGTTATCTTGCAAAACAACATTCTGGAAATATTGGCCATTTCATGACTCGCCCTCCTATTTGATACTCCACATCATTCTCTTTGCTGTGAAGCTAATAAATATTTTGATGCATTACATCTTCTTAGAAATTTCCTGGTAATATTTATCTGAACTGTCGTTCAAAGAGAGTGCCCAGATCCTATAATTTTGATAGTTAGGTCTCCGAACTGTCCACACTAAGAATTTTCTACTTGGCGCAAGATGCATGAAATACTATTCATCTCAATTTTGGAGGTAATCACAAAACCATAACCGATCCTCAATGTTTAACGCTGTCTTCATGGGTTTGGGGAGAAAATTAAAGAGCTTTACGCTTGCTTGATCACTGTATCGACCAACATTTTGATGATTAACATGTTTTTTAAAATTTCCGTGGCAACACTCGAATTGCTTCAACACCATTTATCACTGCTGTCTTCAATGGTTGCTTTGCTCTCTTGCTAGAGTTTTTCCAGGCGTCCTTCACCAAATTCAGTCTTGCAGTTTTTATAACCCTTTTTCTAATTTCTGGTAATCCATGGGTCACTTTGCTGTAGTCTTTCAGCAATACACTTACAATTGATAAATGTAACTTCGGACCTCTAAACAAAAGTTATGGACATCATCATTTTTTACTACTTTAAAAACTAATAATTGAAACATTAAATATAGCAAAATGACACAACATTTAAAATAAAATTTCATAAATTGATAACAATTCACAAGTAAAATACATATATTTAAAAAATTATCATCGTAGTCGTCAGTGATCCCAATGATATTCACTGAAACAAACAAAAACAAAATGTTGTAGGAGGGTTATATAAAGTTTATGGATTTATTTTATTTTTTCATTTTCATTTTCATTTTCATTTTCATAATGCTTTGAGCTAGTATGGAAAATTACTTAAAAACACCTTAATATATCTCTATAAGGAAAACCTCTTTTCGCTTTATGAGGTTATTGTATTATATTTGGAAGAAGGTATAGGAAAGGTGGATAGAAACATATAAAAGGGGGACGAACACCATATGGCTTATATATGTGTTATGTGTCTCTATCCATCTTTCCTATACCTCTTCCAAATATAATACAATTAAAAACACCTTAAGTAATTATTTTAAAACAAAATATATAATTTAGAACAAAGGCAAACATAATCATGCAAAGAAACCCAAATGTATTACTACTCAAACTGGGATAACTAATTGAAAAAGCAAAATGTGACTCATTTATTTTATTAATAAAAGTAGGCCTCCAGTGCAAGCAGTAGGCTACTAACAGTTTTAATAAAAATAAATCCATTTTAGAATCAGGACACCCAATTAACTTGCAGTATAGATGAGAATTAGTCCATCCTCAAATTGTTTAATTTCTTATAGAAACATTAAATAGTTAATTTAGAATAGTTTCCAGTTAAAACTCTTATTTTGATAAAACATTTAGGATGTTCATTTATTAACTTAAAAACAAATTTATTGAACTGTAATGTTGTGGATTAGCTCATTCAATTTTATTTATGATTAAATTTGATTGCTTATAGAATTAATTTATTATTCTTTGCATTTGGATGTGATGTTAGTTAATAGCTATCAAATAAAATATAATAATTGAATTGTTAAAAGTAATTTAAAAACAAAAAAATCTGAATCTAACACAGCTATGATAAAAGTCTATGATTAAAGAATTGCATGCATCTTCTTTACTTTAACTGCATCATGTTGCATGTCATGTTTTAGTAATTTTTAACTTTTCCACTTATTTTAACTCTTAAGTCAATGAGATTGTGGTTTGGTTTATTTGCTGAGTTTTAATTTATTGGATAATTTATTGAAATGGGGAATTTTTAAATTTTACCAAAAAAAATTAAATTAAAATAAATTAATTTTAAGTATAGTATAAATCAGAAAACTGATCAAGTTTAATAAACTAAGTTTACTTTTGAATTAATCAAAGGAAATAATAGCATCTGGATTCAACAAACATTGAAAGGAGAATAGAAAGTTGAGACCTTCACACTGTCTAAAAAACATGTACCTAGGTCTAAAAGTTTATATTTAAAACACAACACAACACAGTAATCTTCAGTGCACATCAGACCATTTCTTTAGCAGAAGTGTGTTCTAATGTGCAAAGGTCGCTTGTGGATTGTTGCCAAAGCTTGCAAGGCTTGTATTCTGTCCTCCCATTAGTATCACAAACCCTTTACAGTAATTTAATGCACATATGTTAATTACATTACTGTGTTTGTGTGGTTGGCCAAATGGATTGTGAAAGAGAGGAATAGCAACAAGACCCACATTAATGGCTGCATGGTCCAGACTAGCGTTGCCAACTGTACAATCTGAATACTGTTTTTTTGTGTTGGCAATTGATTTTGAATATATATATATATATATATATATTACTCTGATGGAGAAGGGATGAGGAAGGAAACATTTTAAAAGTAATCTACCTACATTTGTGTGGAAGGAGAGTGGGAAACCATTTAGGGAAAACCACCCTCAGTAGACCCAGCTGGGATTTAAACACTGATCTCCCCATTAACAACAGGCTAGTCTAACTACGATGTAATTCTAGATCCAGCATCATCACTTGTTTAACTAAATGCCTGTATTGGTTTGTTTTTTCCTATATATAATCCTAGAATCAAAAGTAGTATGCTGCCAAGCAAAAATACAAGCCATTTCAGGTCCATGTACTATCGTTAGAGACTAAAATGTTGGTATCCCTGGTCTAAACTGCTTAGACTCTATTCCAGCAATGGATAGGTCGAGGTTTGAATCCCTCTTGGGTGTACTGAGGGTGTTTTTCCATAAATAGTTTCCTACACTCCTTTCATGCAAATGTAAGTACATTTTCACTCGAATTCTACCTTCCTCATCCCTATCCCATTAGCATAATTAATGTATAGCCTGAACAAGTATTTTGACATAATGGGGGGAATGAGATAACAAAACAGCAATGAGGCGTGACCTTTTAGAAACTTTTAAATATATTGTAAAGCATTCCCTTCCCCCAAATTGTTATTTTTTCCAAAAAAGTAATAACAAGGACACAAAGTGGTTTGCATTGGTTGAGGAAATGTCTTTAAAAGATGCTCACTGGCTCAATCATACCTCTCACATCTAAATAATTGTTCTTGTACATGAGTAAATGTTGCAATTATTCTATCCTCTTTTTAATGCATATTGAATTTAGTCCTTTGGTGCTATGTTTATTTAGTTTGATATATTTAGAAGAATGTACAGGTAAAATCTTCATTGACATTGCTCAAGAAAATATTTACCAAGAGTCCACAGTAAACTAAATTGTTCTAAATAATTGTATTATCATAAATGTTTGAAATTTCCCATTTTAGTAAAATTATCATTCATTCTTAGTTACACATTTTTAACACATTTTAAAAATGATGAAAGAGTAAAAAACTAATTGCAATAAGATGTATTTATTTTTTAGTTCTACATTGTTTTGATTTTTCAATATAAACTGTAATAATACCTACCATTATTGGCTTTTCTGTTTTCTTCAAAGATTAGGGTAATTTACTGCATTATCAGAAGAATACATCTGCAGTGAGAACCATGATAAGTATTATTTTAGAAGTGAAAGAAAGAGGTCTTAAAAGAGTATGTTTCAAATAATTTTCTTTTGTTGCTTTCTGCTATAATATCTTCATTACAATACAATCTTCATATTCATGCAGTTTTTAATAATATTTCATGATATTCCAATGGTGTATTCGACACAACTAACAGGATGGCATAAGTGGTTCAACCACATTAAACTTGATACTTTCTTCGTTGATCAGCCACAAAGATACAGCTTGTCACAATAATGGATATTAAAAATGCTGTTATTAATAAAGTAAATTCCATATATTTTTAGTTTTGATTTTTAATCTTAAATAATAAATGGAAAAAAAAACAAAACATGTAAGCTGTTTTCAAGTCAACAACTCCTTCTCAAAATCATTGTAGCATTGTTCTTCCTATCTTCTCCATTCACCTCTTAGGGACTTTGGTCTAAATCTAGGTGGGGTCAAAAATGTTATTCTTCAATTTAATGAAAGAGCAGGTGATAGTGTATGAGGGATTCAAAATTAGCTCTAAGTGCTGTTCCAGAAACTAATGTAGCACTTGGTGTTATATGATTAAGAAAAACAATTACACTAATTAGAGTCTCAATCTAAGAGATAGCAGGTCTGAATGTTAAGCACGTGGAGCCCCTTTTACCTCTTTTTTTTGGTGCCTCTGATATAATCGTGCAAATGATCTTCTCGGTACAAGGAACTTCCACAGGACAGAACCCCGGGCTATCCAGCTCAGAATGAGGTGCATACATTTCAAAACAACCAACCCTATTGGTGTTGTTACTTGTCTTTTTGAAGGGAGCGCAGAAGGTCAGGGGGATAGCGGGGGTGAAGCTGGCCAGCAGTCAGAGGAGGCCGACGAAGCGCACATGAGGTTCATCGCTCAGAAAGTGATGGAAGAGAAGATACGTGAGAAACTGCGGGCGGAAGAGGGCCCCGAACAGAGAGGTGTGCGACCACTTGATTCCACGCAGTACCCATCCTTATGTGTTGTGTCTTTTTATATCTCTCTCTTTGTTGTGTTATGCGTGCGATCCAGTTTTTTATGTACAGTTGGTAGCCCCTATATTCTGCATAATAATCAGTCATCATTATTGTATTCACTAGTAGATGGTGTTGCGATTTTCCCGATCCACAATTTTTTCTTCTGACAAATACAATGGTTTTTTTTACATAGGTTTTTCTATTTTTTCATAGCCCCAATAGCCCCTCAAACACCCAACATAAAGTTGTTTTGCAGCCAATTTAACCCACATTTTATTAAATTAAATCACTATTATCATAATTTTTACTTTTATACATATAATTATTAGTTAGAAAAACAATGTGTTTGAGTCTTGCTTTTTAATTCCAATATATGTCTGCTTTTTATTATACTAACCCTGAAAATCTTGTTACCTTTTACAGTTGTTTAACACTTACTGCATGTGAAATTAATTTTAATTTATATCTGTTTAACATTTATTAAATTTATTCATTAAGTTTAGTTAATATTGCATGTTATTTCATTAGTTTTTTTAAAGTTTAAACAGTTGTGTTTTATTAAAACAATACCAACTATCAACAATAACATTATAAACAATTAAAAAAATCTTCCGACTAAGTAATATACTTTTCCATGAGAAGCCAATATTCACACGATGATCTGTTATTTTATGTACTTCTAGTGACATACCTATTATACTCGGTCAAAATATATACTAATTGGGAGGGAACATTAAAAGTATAGCCTTGTCCTAGCCTCTTCCCGTCTTTGAACCATTTACAATTGTTCATTGTACAGAATATACCCTTATTCTACGGCCATACTTACAACCTGGTATCTGTGACAAAAATGCTGTGAGCGGGTTGCCTGTCACCATACAAAAGTTGTGTGGTCGTACTTGCATGACCTAGTGATCGTCTTTCTCTCTGATCAGTGAAGTAATGGCTTTGGTGAAATATTCATTCCTTGCAGTGTTAGTTTTATAATACTTAAAAAAATAAGAATTAAAAGGGTGAAAGTCTTCTGGGTAGTCTACTATTAATAAACAACGTTTTTCATGTGGGCAGTTTCACGCTTTTGTTTAGCCACGCGTCTTATTACCCATTCAGCTTATACGCTTATGTACTAATTACATTAATGGTTTTAGGGATTAGGAGGTGTATTTGCATTTGTGTGGAGTGAGAGTGAAAAACCATTTTGGAAATACTACCCTCAGTACACCTGACTGAGATTCGAACCTCAATCTCCCCGTCATCAGCAGTCTAGTCTACTGCAAGAGAATAGCACAAATTATTTCAACTGTTCAGGATTCACCCAGACAAATTTAATGGTAACTTTTGGATGTCTATCTCTCCTTTTGACTTCACATGTATTTTTGTTAGAGAATAATTTACAAAGATGAATACACAATATTACTGAGCGATATCACTAGGCCCACACCAGGGAGCACGTGGTCTAAATATCAAGCTAATTAAGTATTTCCACCCAAATGTGGGTACATTTCCTCTAAAGTATACCTTCATCCTTAACCCATTGGCAGAAGTACTTAATATAGATGTGTTTAGGTCAAACTTGTTTTGAGAAGAAGTGGTAACAAAATAATCAGGAGAAATAATTATTGGTGTTTACTGAGTGAACAATTATTTAAATACTTTTAAATTGAAATAAATACATTCTTATAACAGCTAACTTATTGAATGTAATTTATATTTAGTGGATATAGGTTATTATAAGTATCCACATGAAAGAGTCTTTGTTTATAAATATTTAAAATTTCTGAATCCATGCTTCCCATGGTATCAACAGATGTGTATGATGAGTATACTGAAGAAAATTGTGAATGCACTTAACCTTTTCTATATTTAACACACACAAACTATAGATAAAGCCACCTACATATTTTAATGTAGTGACAACTGTAGGGACAACTCCACACTGATTGATTCTAAAGCTTGGGCGAAAAAATCTCTTAGTATGGCACCATGTCTAGGAAATACTGGTGAGTTTCTTTGCAACTACAACTCAAAAGTCACTCATTGATGCGACCAAGTTTCTGTGGCAAGGCAGTCGCCGCCTAGTATGGCCACTGTCATATGTATATAACAAGGCTTTTTGTGCTGAAGTTATGGCCATGCCGACCAAGTTGCAAGTATGGCCCTACCCTTAGAGGAAAAGGGACAAACACAATATGGCTTGTAAGGGGAAAAAAAGGGGAAAAAAGGCTCACACTTTACATTGCTGCCACTGGACAAAGAGGTAATATCATCCGTGAAGGAGAATCGGTCATTACTGTTTAATCATATGACTTAAAATGTATTATATCGGACCATACTTCCTTTTAAGACTTCGTGACTATTTTGAACTATAACTATTATTTTTGGGCTTAAACCACACTGATGAAATTTCTTACCCTGTTCCGAATGTAGTTAAAGCATCCGTCATCAGGGATGACTCTAGTTGTTTAGACAATAATTCGAGGTTTATCTCTAGACTTGACTGAAAATTTTACCCAAATTAATAAGAGCTAATCTAGTTTGTAGTTGGTTGGTTCTAACCGCCATTAGCTGGGCCTACCAATAATTAATCGATATTGATGAAGAAGTCCGATTGATTGTTGAAATAAGACAATATATAGTATTTAAGTTGGATTTGTTGGCCCTAAATTGGGCCTTTGTACTATCCATTAAAGTTTCAAGCCTGAAAGATAGTTATAATACTAACATACCTCCTTCATGAAAATTGTCACAGGATTCGTTCTGAGACAAAATGGAGAAGTTATTTTTTTAAACTAATTGTAGAGTTGCAACAATAACAACATATGTCCACTTCACTAACCCTGAAAGGTAGCAATTTTCCCTCGATGGATTGCAATATGGACACTCTGATAAGCTATACCATAGTGGAACCATGCAAGGTGCTACCTTTCAGGGTAAATGAAGGGTATTTCAATAGAAGTGCTAGTGCTCCATTGACAATTAACAGAAGTTTAGAATTTTAATCAAGAACTGTAAATCACTTTCTATAATAATGTCATGAGGCTTTTCAAGCAACTTGAAAACATTTGAGTCATAAGTTAAATTGCAGGCCTATATATTGCAAATGTGTTTTTTTAAATAGTCTAATCATACATATACACCAATGACGGTTAGTAGGTTGTTGCCAAGGCAAGCTCAGCTTGACGGGACTATACTGATAGAAAATCGTTTCCTTTCCTTCCCTTTTAATTTGGCTTTTAAAAGCAATGCACAAGCATTCGTCCAATACCTCATTGTATGTGTAGTTTGTCAAATGGATATCGAAGGGGAGGTAACCGTTTATTAGTAGTCTGGTCGAGTCGGTCTTGTCTTGGCAGCAGCCCGTGAGTGGCTCCTGATGTACACAACCATACTTTTGGCGTTTTAGCACCGTGTCTTATTACCTGTATGTACTAATTACGCTAGTGAGTTAGGGATGAGAAAGGTGGAATTCAGGGGAAGTGTACCCGCATTTGTGTGGAGAGTAATAGAAAGTTGAAACTATTTTAGCAAAATCACCCTCGATACACCCAATTGAGATTTGAACCCTGATCTCCTTGCCATCGGCAGTCTCGTCTAATACAAGAGTGACACCTTAGACCATGCGACCACTGAAGCAGGTTCACACAATATCAAATTATAAACTTGTATTTTCACCCTTTTGAAACTGTGCTTCGCGACTTAACTGTAACAATCCATATTAAAGCTAATATAGGCCCTAGGCTTGATACACATCTGGCAAATGGAAAAAATTGGAAAAGTTAGTGAATTTTGTGTGACAAGGATAGGTCAAAGAAAAATAATGGACATTTTAAAAAAATCTTTGAAATGCTCAGTTATTTTTTTGATAACTAGCAAAACATGAAATAGAAGAGTATAACACCATATTATTCCAATTTTACCGTCCACAAGTGCAGCGGCCAGCCAAAATAAACTATTTTTCCCAAAAGTTGTAAATGCTGGTATGTGTTTAGATCATCTTAATAACTTTAGACCCTTTTCATTGGCCACATGGTTTGATACATCAATCTTAAAATAGACTAGACTGTTGATGATGGGAATATTTGGGTTTGAATTCTAGTTGGGTGTACTAAGGGTGATTTTTACTAAATGTTTTCCAAACTCTCTCCATGCCAATGCTGGTACACTTCCTCTAAATTCAACCTTCCTTATTCCTAGCACATTAGTGCAACTATTACACTATTATAGCCCAAACGAGTAGTATGACACGGTACTAAGAAAAAAAACTAAATGGATAAAATTATAGATAAGGGTTGAGAAAATTTTTTTTTTAAATATGAAAATTTGATTCCTTTGCACAGGGGGCTGTCTACTGGAAGGGAATGACATGTTGCCAATGTCTATAATAACTGAATCATTTAAGAAGGAGTTTGTTATTTCATAATATGGTTAATGGAAAAACAGTTTCTATATAGGGTTAAAAATGTTGCACTTTAAATTTACCATTTTTAAAAGTTTCTTCAAAGGTGAAAATTAGCTGATTTTAAACGACATTTAACAAAAAAAAAGTCACCATTTCGAGAACAAAGTAAATAATTATAAACATAGACCTAGCGTTCCTCGAACAAATAAAATCATTTTCAACAGGGTCATAATAGAACATTCTAAAATAATTGAGAATTGTTTTAGTGCTTTTGAACTTTCATAGCTGCTATTTCAATCAAAAATATTACAGTATAAGGATATTTATCTTTAAGTAGGGATCACCTTTAAGCCCAATATTACAAATCATTTATTTTTAGGATTTTTGTGTAGAAAATGACACCATTTTTAATTTATAACTTTATTTTTTCTCAAAAGTTTGACAAAATTGATCAGTTTCAAAAATTACAAAGCA
Organism: Timema genevievae; assembly: GCA_902155825.1. Lineage (NCBI taxonomy): Eukaryota > Metazoa > Arthropoda > Insecta > Phasmatodea > Timematidae > Timema > Timema genevievae. The sequence goes on from CABFWO010000060.1 coordinate 501,962, forward strand.
TAATAATTTATGTACTAATACATTTCACTGTAGATCAAGTTTCTGCGAGTGAGCAGATTGTGAGTTTGGAGCGTCGAGAGCGTAAGATTGGTCTGGAGGACTTCCACTTCATTAAGGTGCTGGGAAAGGGCAGTTTTGGCAAGGTCATGCTGGCGGAAAAGAAGGGGACGGATGAGGTGTATGCTGTAAAGGTACTCAAGAAAGATGTAATCATCCAGGACGATGATGTCGACTGCACTATGACAGAGAAGAGGATACTGGCGTTGGCTGCCAAGCATCCTTTCCTCACTGCCCTGCACTCTTGCTACCAGACCAAAGTAAGTTGAACGCTGAATTTTGTTTCGCTAAAAAAAACTTGTAATCTGTGAATATAGAAAATTAACCTTATGATTTATGACTTAGGACACAAAATCCTTAACATTGATTTTTTTATTTATTGTTACGTTTATTAAAATGCTAGCCGCCAACAGTCAAGACCGCTAACAGGCTAGCACTGAACAAATACAAAACAACACAGGGCTTACAAAAAAATAATTACATTATGTTGGTGTACAAGTGGTTTTGAAAACTGGTTAACAAGTTAATCCTGGATGCGTATAAGATACATATGCCACCGCCATGTTGAACTTGATCAAAACTTTGATCACCGTTATACCGTTTTCCACAAATAATACAATTACAAATATTAATAAACACTGATACTTTCTGGGCCCATAACTTGTTAGGATTAATAAGCCATGAAACAAAATCACACACACATTGACATAATGTAAACAGTGTATTTATTTATTATAATTTATGATAGAAATGGCTAACCAGTAATCGGAACAATGAACGATTAGTAGTAAGATACAGTTACAGGGAGTAAGAAGTAGAGATAACCAACATAACACAAACTTTGCAGAGTTGCCAATATAACCATATTAATAGGAAGCAGACCATTTATTATGTCACCACACATGATAGCCAACCTACATGGAAACACATTACAATTTGTAGGATGCATTAAATGTGCACAAAAATAAAACATGAAATGCTATACTACAGCCTGGTGTAGAGCACGAAGCAGAACAAATAGGGATTCACTGTTCTTCCCCTTCATCTATGCTATTGAAGTACCTTGCTAAACAAGTCTTGTCACATTTGGTTGGCTGTTTTGTAAAAAAAACATGCTATGTGTATATGTATTTGTATTTATACTCACAGGTAATTCTCACACACACATGCCTAATTTTAGAGCACAAATGTTCATATTTGGACATATATGAGCATAATTGAAGCACAAACAATTGTAAAAAAAATTGCAATGTGTCAGAACAACCCGATTGATATCACAAAACACATATATATCCACAATCCTCACCACATTTTCCATTAGTACACATATACATCCATAATCTAAACTACATTTCCCTTAAGCACACAAATACATCCATAACCTCACAACATTTTCCACTAGTACACATTTACATCCACAATCCTCACTACATTTTTCACTTTTACACAAAATGCATCCATAATCCTGACTACATTTCCCACTTTTACACAAATACATCCATAATCCTCACCACATTTCCCACTAGTACACATACATCCATAATCCTCACCATATTTCTCACTAGTACACAAATGCATCCATAATCCTGACTACATTTCCCACTTTTACACAAATACATCCATAATCCTCACCACATTTCCCACTAGTACACATATATATCCACAATCCTCACCACATTTCCCACTAGTAAACATACATCCATAATCCTCACCATATTTCTCACTAGTACACAAATGCATCCATAATCCTGACTACATTTCCCACTTTTACACACATACGTCCATAATCCTCACCACATTTCCCACTAGTACACATACATCCATAATCCTCACTACATTTCCCACTAGTACACATTTACATCCACAATCCTCACAACGTTTCCCACAAGTACACAACTACGTCCATAATCCTCACCACATTTCACACTAGTACACATATACATCACTAATCCTCATAATTCCTTCTATTAATACACATACATCCACAATCCCCGCCATGTTTCTCACTAGTACCGGTAGCCTACACAGATACATACATTTATTATAATCCTTAACATGCCTTCTATTAGTACACAGCCACAATCCCCATCATGTCTCCCACAATTTCACAGATACATACAATCTCCAACATGCCTAATATTAATATATTATATATATATAATATATTATTCAGATGAATTAAACAATCAGCAAACTTTTTCTTGCCTGCTGTGTCCATGACAAGATGTCCACCACGATGTTTAGTAACACTTCCGGTGGAAGCAACTCAGTTCTTTAAGGTTATATATGGAACCTTATACCAATCAGTAGCTCAGCATAGAGTCACTTTGCGAAAACTTACATTTCGCACAGCCTCATTCATTCTTTCTTGGGACGATGACCCATTAGACGATTTATGAACACACGCGCGAACCATATGGGGAAAGAAAAAACAAGCAGTTTTAATGTAATAGCTATAAAACGTTGAAAATCTTCATGATCTGAATAACCAGAAAAAAGTGGTCTGCTTAACCTCATATAGTTCTTCATAAAAAATACTAATTTTCTCAAAATCATCATAATATTGTTTTAACTACTTATTATACTTTAGTATAATACACACTGTAAAAATCATTGCAGCTTACAAAAGTTTCAACATCATACCTTTACATTAAAAGTTCACAAAATTGCACTTGTGTTTTTACATAAGGGGCACTATTTCTTCTTGCGCTCACTCACTACCTTTCTAATCGGAGCGTTGGCTAGCACTAAATGTTGCACAATATGTCTTTGTCTTGTTTTGTTTTCAGTTCATGGAGGGGCAGCGGAGGTAACCCACACATTAAGATAGTAGTTTAAAAATATAAACAACCGAAAACAGTCTCAAAGCTTAGTCTGATCCGATTTGCCCTGTGATCCAATTTTCCTCGGTCCATTTTACATACAATCCCCAACATGTGTATTATTAATACACACATATACATCTATAATCCTCACCATGTCTTCCACTAGTACACAGATACATCAACAATCCCCACCACATTTTCCACTATTATACGGACACATCCAAAAATTCCAGCTCGAATGTCCTTAGTCTACATCTCTGCATGTGTATGATTTAACTAACCCTATTATCTTAACTATTAGCTTTGGACATGCTTATAAATCTACATTAGAGCACAGTCACATATACCTGCATCATTGTAGGAATATTACTCGCCGGCACTGTATGGCTCTATAAAAAACAGCTTTAATAAAAAGTGCTACTGATATGTATTCTTTTATATCTCATTTTATGGAAGCTATTAGATTTCTAGGTTATAAAATAAGTCAGATTGCTTTGAACAATAAAAAAACAGACTCACAATTTTTTTTTTCCTAGGATCGCCTGTTCTTTGTGATGGAATATGTAAATGGGGGTGACCTCATGTTTCAAATCCAGAAGGCTCGCAAATTTGACGAACCTAGGGCACGGTTCTACGCTGCCGAGGTGACACTGGCCCTTCAGTTCCTACATAGACACGGCGTTGTGTACAGGTATGCGACTTGCCACTTTACTATCAAATGATTGTATTATTGCAAACATCAGAGCCTCTTTCATGTTTAAAAATAGTGTTTTACTTTCACTGTAGCTTAATATGTTATAATAGATGGTTTCTACCAAGAAGAAATGAACAGCAAAGAGGTATAGGAACAAATAAAATGGAACACACACAATATGGTTTTCACAGTGAAAATAGGAACACAATTCACACTTTACACTGCTGATAATGGACAAGGAGATAGTGGCCACCTCACACAACTATGGTCTGTTTTAAAAAAAACATTTTTAATGAGTAGAGATAATATTTATGAGTATGATAAAGATTAAGGTAAATATTTAATTCATCAGCCTATTGTATTGCAATTAATTGCTCCACATTAGGTAGTAAAATTATTAATACAAAAGTTAAAACTTATGTAATGAAGTAATTTAATATTTTTAACAATGGAAAGTGATAAGTGACTATATATAATAACTAACAAAATATCTGTATACAATTGATTTTGATATGATTTTTAAGTAAAGATTTGAAAAAATTGATTTGTTTGAATTATCGTTTTAAGAAGAACAAAAAAAAAACTATAACATTAGTTGGAAAAAAATTAGGAGTGTGGTCTTCTTGGTGTGAAGCAGAAATTCAACATAAACAGGACATAAAAATCTGTTCCAGAAATTTGAATCATGTTTTTTTTCCCTTATTTCAATTACTTCTGTGCGCCAACATTACACTGATCATTTGGATGTGTAAATTCCAGTGACCAACAATAATGGTTGCTGCCTTCAACTCTGTGTAGAGGATATGAGGCATCTTAATATTAACAGCTTCTCACAGTAGACCAGAGTAGTAGCATTAGACCGAGGGCCAAATCTTGGTCGGGTGTACTGAGGATGTTTTTTCAAAAATTGTTTTCCACTCTCACTCTACACAAATGCGGGAATACACCCTCTAAATATAATCGCCTAATCTCTAAAACCATTAGAGTAACTATTCCATAAATGTACAACCCGAACTGGTAGTAAAACGCGATTCTAAAAAAAACACCGACAGTTACATTTAAAATCTGTCATCTTGGCCTTATCACTGCACAGAGATGTTCTACTATCCCGTTAGGTTTGACAGCACTGCACTGCTAAAAGTGGCACTACTGAACACAGTTCAGCAGCTCTTAAGTAAAACATTTATAAAAAAAACACTAACACTTGGGTCAAGGCCCCACACAAGATATGACCGGTAATGTTATCTCAATACTAATAATAAAAACACATGCAAATAACAAGCACGACTCACAAAACAAAAGAGCCGCGCGTCCCAGCAGACAGGACATGTGCACGTGGAAATGTTCAGAAGTTTACAAAAAAATATAGTTATTATTTACATTCTGCCTCATGTGATCAAGGGGGTAGGGGAGAAGGAACGATGCATGACAACAAGAAAGGGTATTAAAATAACTTCAAATTGTCATTTAAATTATTGCGTGATCCATTCCGCTTTGGTGTTACAAATTCAATCAAAGAAATGTCTACCCTTCTGTATTTGGACAAGTGCGGGCTTGAAGATGATTTGCTTTCTCTTCACAATCTTCCAACTTTGAAATCAGGCATTTCAAAATTATTGTCCATGTTTGGATCAATATTGGTGTGTGAATCAATGTTCTCTACGATTGGATTCATGAAGTCAAAATACAGATCTCGAATTGTTACAATTTGGAGGTGGAGCTAAGAAGTGCATTAAGTTCAGATATTCAAGCCAATGTTTCTGCAAATTTTCAGACCAAAGGGTTGTCAAATTTATCATTAAATTGTCTTACGTTTTTAATTTGAACGATTTTCATCAGAGGCAGTTGTATCTGAGTACCGGTATTCAAAGTGGACATGTTTTAAATAAATCTATTCAAGCAATGTGTCTTGTTATAAATGTTCGATTCAGCAACCTAATCTCTCAGTTTTCACATGGTGTGGCGAATCTCACTTCTCATTTGCCACACATGTGTCTACATTGAAAAATATTTTGCCCACCTCTGGGTTAGAACATACTGTAGATACAGTATATAAATATTTAAAATATATAAGAATATTGGAAAATTTTCTTTAAACTCCTTAAAAACGAAAGTGATTTTAAATACAATAAATAAAGGAAGATTTTCTAATTAATTAAAAGGATGTAACAATATAATAAATAAGTTATGAGATTATTAAAGCTCCTCTCACACCGGCATAGTATTGTATGTTTATGGTGTCAGGACAGTAGCGGTATAGTATTGTATTGCCACGACATACACGACGTATACCCCAAGAGCTTGTTTCCCCGACACCCCATAATTCCCCTTTGCCACCTGAGAGCAGTGCAGTGGAAAATAATTGGGTGTGTTGATGTTCTGTTAAAAGAATGAATGATAATTTGTTTAAACTATATTACATAAAAGCTATTTTTTTAAATACAAATAATAGGCAATGCTCAGCAAAATTCTTCCGAAGAATAATATGTTTTATTTAATCATGTTAGTAATGTGTTAGTGATGTTAGTGTTAGTGATGAGAAAATTTTTTTAAGTTTAAATTGTATAGTCTGATCTCAACAGGAGGCCTCACTGGCATTCAGCAATAAATAAATTAATATCCTACCTGTACGATTCAATAATAAAAACTTAAACCTGCCTACCTGTTCGATATTTACACTTGCTAATTTTGGCCCATGCATTGCCCTTGTACTTGGTTTCATAATAAAACGGATCCCCAATGTCATGAAGAACTTTGTACTATTGTACAGCAATAATTAACTCCTCTACAAAATTGCCCATTTCACAATTCAAATACAATACAAATCAATACCGCCCCACCAGAAGACTTTAGAGTAGACCAGAGTGGGCGAGAGGAGTGGTTGAATTGGGGGAGGCATCGGCCTCCATGACAGTATTGTATCATTCCTTTCACTTTTAAAGTGGAATGAAAATGTACGCATCATACGTTTACGATACTATGCCGCTACAATGATGTTCTAACAGGTGTGGATGTCCTTAGCTCCATAGCAAAGCATGGCAAAAGAAAAAACATACAATACTTGTATGATACCATATGCATACTCTGCTGGTGTGAGAGAACCTTATTGATGATGTGAATAAAATATACTATAGTATTTTTTGGAAATATGAAATGGAATAGATATTATAAAAATAACTTTATTTTTTTATCATTTGAATTTTGATTCTTTTCTCCTTTGGTTATAGTAGTTATTATAGCTGTGATAGTTATGATAGCTAATTATACATTTTTTTTAAATCATTTCATTCTGATCATCAATATAAATGTTTCAAACAAATTTTATATAGCTAACTTTTTTGTTATACTATTAATAATAGTTGAAACAAATTCAATTTTTTTTTCCAAATTTTTTATTTATAAGTTATATCAAAATAAATTTTATACATATATTTTGTTAGTTATTATCGTCACTTATCTTATGTAGTTTTTATGGCAACATAACACCATAACTGCCTAAAACTAGGAAAAATTCTAAATATTAAACACCTCTAGAAGCTCTCTGAAGTGCTTTTCACGGTAACACAGCCTCCTAATTTGTACTTGTGCCTTAATTTTGAATTTGTTTGAACCATAAATAAAGCCATATATATTTTGTCCATTAAATTTTTGGGGGGGTGTGAACCCCCAAACCCCCACCCCTGACTACGGCCTTGTCTGACTTACACATTTACTACAAATAAAATATGTCATGTTTCTGGCTAAAAATGTAAAGTAAGTTTTAAAACTATAAATAAACTNAAATTCCCCCTTACTACAGCCTTGCTTATAAAATACAGTTTGTTTGTCACAAGAAGAACAAAGAAACGCAGTTGGGATAGTGGGGTAGGAAATTAACTTTCATTCATATTCAAGATCTGCAAATAGCCAATTTTGACAACTTAAATATAAATATAGTGACTTTATATTAATATTGGTTACTTTAAATTTTTTATATCATATTTTAATAAGTTCTTACTTTAGTGACAGTGCTACTTGAATAAATAAGTAACAGATTTGGTACAAAAAATTGAGATTAATGGCTGGCGGGTTTGGTGTGCTGACCACATGACACCCTCTCTTCACAAATGTTGGTACTAGCATCACTAACGGTGGCGGCTGCTTGGTCGGTATCGCTCGCTTGCGGGGCCATGGAGTTTTTTTCATAGTGACAGTGGTGTAGTCACGTGGGGTAGGGCTAGTTTGATCATTCACTGGATAGCCTGACGTATGCACCAAGGTTTATAACTGTCCCCGTATTTGACAGGATCTTCCTTTAGAGCATGAGTTGACCTGAAAAATATAGAGGTTTGGTGATGCAAAAAAAAAAATCTTAATAACAATCATACCTTTTTGAACACAATCACTCACAATCATATTTTATTCTTATTCACTTTAAAAGTCACATTTTGAAAAAAATTCAATTTGAAAATAATTAATATTTTCACATAAACCTCTCCAAAATATATCATACTCATACTGTTTGAGGATATAACTATAAACACACAATTGTAAACATTTCACCAATAATCACATTTAAAAAATATTTTAGGTATTTTACCTTTATATGTCCTTTGTGCAGAGACTTGAAGTTGGACAACATACTGTTGGACAACGAGGGTCATTGCAAGCTTGCTGACTTTGGTATGTGCAAGGAAGGCATCATTGATGGAGCAACCACGACCACCTTTTGCGGCACCCCCGATTATATAGCGCCAGAGGTAAAATTATGCGACATTTCACAAACACACGACAGCAAGTTTATGTTAAGTTAAATATTTTAAGCCTTTTAAGTGTGACTTTTAGTGCCCACTGAAATAAATGTGTTGCATGGATTTATGGTGAAATTCACGCATTGCATTAAAAACTTATATCTTATGTATGATTACAAAATAAGGGTGATTGGATTTCACATTTTTTATTTGAATTGAAACCGAATATAATATATGAAATAGTTCTGAAAATGAATCGAAATTTGGATATTTTAAGGTTGGAGTTTAAGGAATGGGAAAAAATTGCATTTTTTTACAGTTTTTATAGCAAAACTTTTTTTGGACAATTAAATAAAATATTTCTTCAACAGAAATAAAGTTTAAATATCCTCACATGGTGATATCAACAGTTCTTTAATATCTGTCAAGGCTGTTCTAGAATTTAATGACAACTTTTTCTCTTAATTTTAAAAATGTATCATTAAATTTTAACATGCTCATAACAGATATTCAAGAACTGTTGATATCATCATGTGAAGAAAATTAAGCTCATTTCTACTGGAACAAGATTTTATTTATCTTGGCCAAAAAAAGTTTTGATACAAAAACTGCAAATACACTGACCTTTTTCTTGCGTCCACTACATTCTCGCCTTAATTATTTGGCTATGTAGGACATATAATATAATGTGTAATTAATGAACTTTAGACACCATTTAATTAAGAATATATATTTTACTGTTTACAATAAGTAAAGTAGATAACAGCAAAGAATCACAAAGATTGGAAATAAATATCCATTTCAGCTAGATTTTTTTTTGTTTCAAAGCTGTGTAGTTATTAAATCCAGAATATTTTTGTGAATCAAAGTCAAAGAAAACAAATATTCAGAGCAAAATTGAAGTTTGTGCATAAAACTACATAAAACTAAAAATTCATTTTAAAAAAAATTGACAATAGAATGAATGTTAAAAGGTAAAAATAAACTTATAATGCTTGTCATCTCTGTAAGGTAGAATAAACTATTATGCTTTCCTTCTAAGATGTAGGCCTACCTATGTTTTAAAGAAATATACACAATGGTTACTTTCAACAACACATTTTACAGCTATTGTAATTTCTATCAGACTGCATGTAAGAGGGTGGGGGGGGGGTGATTTATGGTGTTCAAACTGTCCACTCTACCTGCC
>CABFWO010000060.1:511472-533936 GCA_902155825.1 Timema genevievae
CCCCCCCCCCTTTTATTTTAGCTTTCATATAAAATAACTTCATGTTAATACTATAAGTTTTTAGCTATGAAATAGCTTGAAATAATCAGAAACTTTAAGCTTGTTTTATAAGACTATTTATTTGCTATTTAATGGATAACTTATCTTCGATCTACCTGTTTGGACGTTGTTGGTGAAATGTACAGTAGGCATATGATCTTTTAATTGTAAAATATTAATGCAATTGTGATTTCAAAGAGAATGATTTATTTTATTTAAAATATACTATCAATATTATTTAATTTTTTAAATATTTATTAGATTTTTAATTTAGATAGATATGTTTTAAAATTATATCTATTGAATTCACGCTTAGCTTGAAATGACTCAATACTCAGTGGATTTCTAAGAAGCTCCCTCAAACACCACTCTAAATGAAACAACGGGAGCTCGCAAACCCCTAAATTAAATAACAATAACTAAATAAATACAAATACATTGATTTGTTTCTGTGTGTGTAGATTCTACAGGAGATGGATTATGGTCCTAGTGTCGATTGGTGGGCTTTGGGGGTGCTCATGTATGAAATGATGGCAGGACAACCCCCCTTTGAGGCAGACAATGAAGATGATCTTTTCGAGTCCATCCTTCATGACGACGTTTTGTACCCTGTTTGGCTTACAAAGGAGGCTGTGTCCATCCTTAAAGGGGTGAGTACAGCTCTTTATAAACCTTGTAATGGTCTAAATCTGTGTTTTTATAACCCATTAGGTTTTAAAGGTCAAAAAAGTAGTTTTATTTCTTAGCTTAGTAAGGCCATAACAAAATATTTTGGTGTTAAAAGGGGTACGATATGGTGATGCCACTGTGTTGACGGTACAATTATCTGTTAAAAATTTTCACAGGTTAACCGATCTCTTTTTTTTATGTGACTCAAATCAAGATGGGTTACCCCTTGACATCATCAATTTTACTTTAACCCTCATCAATGAAAACATGGTCTAAGGCATTGGCCTCCTCTGGTTTGCCAGTGATAGAACAGACTTGGTTAAAATCCAGGCCAGATATGAGGCTGTTTCTTTCCAAGATGCTTGTCACGCTCTCCCCACACAAATCTGGGTATATTTCCTTTAAACTTTACCTTCCTTGTCTGTACCTTATTAGGTTATATATGCAGATAGCTGGATGGGTAGTAAGATGTAGCGCAAAATAAATTTGACCAGAAATCATATATTTTTCTCTCACACTGCACTGCACCTTCGTTTTAGACCAATCAGCCAACAATTTGCAGGGCAGTAAAGAATGTAGTACTCAGCACCAGCTAGCCACTCTAGTTTGAGTACATTAATTTTGTATAATTGAATTTAAGTTAAAACTTTCTCATAAATTAGCCCATTGCAGATATTTATGATTTTGACAGCAAAAAAGCAAGCTGCCATAGGACTCTATGATGTCACGTGTACTATTATTACTTGCCCTTGGTTCAAATCTACTTTAGTACAGCATTGTAGCCGAGGTTATACCCTGTATTGTGTTATCATTGTTAGAGAGTTAAGAAGAAAACTATAGCATTAAAATATTACATTAATAAAGCTTCAAAAAGTCTAATATTGTTCTCCATATAGTAAAACAACTCATATACTGCACAAGCTCAACACATTTTTTTGGTTGGTAGCATGTTTTGCCTATAAAGCTAAAGGTCCTGGGTTTGATTTCCCCCATGGCCAAAAATGTATCATTGGGGAACTGTTGTCGACCCGTGGACTGAGTTTTAGTCTGTTCTAGTCCCTAACTGAAAGTCATTTAAAAATAACTTTAAAAGTTTCCCTTGACTACTACTAGGTGGCATTAGTTGTACCAATAGGAATATGTTTTAGTGTGTTGGTATTGTGTCCAAACGATATCTTCAGCCACTCTCATCAGTGGGTATGTGGTAAAAGGAAGCAGGACTTAAATCTCGGTTGGTAATAGAGATGAAGATTTTCCCGTAAACATTTCAGATTACTGAATCTCAGTAGAAGGCTATGTATTTGTAAATGGTTTACTTGTAATATTGAAGTATTATAATACTTTATCTAAAGTAGATTCAATGCTAATGACACATTCAGCCATCAAGTGCTGTAGTCAATAGGTTAGTGGGCAAGAGAACTGTAATCGCTGTTACTGCTTTATGGGAACTAATTTGATAATTTTTCCGGTATTAACATCCTTAAGAGGAATTAATATGAAGTGATAACATAACCCTTTTAGTGCCACGAGGCGATTTGATTGGCTCCGCCTAATATCACTAAAAGTGCCACGATCCGATCTGATCGGCTCCGCCTACTACCATTAAAAGTGCCAGAGCTAATGATGTTGGCTCTCCAGATTTGAGCTAGTTCTCGCTCTATCTGATAAAGTGTAGTATTGTCATATTTCACTGGAAAGAGAACATTTCCCTCTATTATTTTATATAAGGTTGGCAAGAAAAAACACTGTAAATAAGTTGTTATTGGAACTGGGAGTTTAGTACGTTTGCAATGGTGGACGGTCACATACTCAACGTGCTAAGTGCAACACCGGTTTACAAACGAGCTGCATGGAAAAGTGTGGCTCACATTCATACTGATGTAAATAGTTTTGTAAACAGTTTTCAAATGTACGGGTTACATTATTCTGAGTTTAGAAAAATATACTCTTTAGATTTTCATGTTACCTTATGTGAATAAAAATATTTCTTTACCATTGTATGTATATAGGCGTAATGACTTTATAAATCTATAAAAAAAAATTTTAATTATTAAATTATTCATTATAAAAAGTTTTTAAAAAAAACGCATTCAATATGTGTAGGTCTAAATATTTATTCATTAGGTAAGCAATCTAATAAATCTTGCTGTAAGGTAATCAATAACAGCCCAAAAATATTTAATGTAGAATATCAAATAAAAATTATTGTAATTCTTATTTATTATCATATACATTAAAAACTTTATTTTCTTGTATAAAACTATATGTACTACAACAAAATAATATTGAAATATATATATATAATATATTTTTTTAAATATGTTAATTAGCATTAGTTTTGAAAAAAAAATTAAAAATTAGAATTAAATTTAAATTTAGAAACTAAATAATTTTAATTAAATTTTATTAATTTATTATTATTAAAGAACAGTACATATGGATTAAGATGTTAGAAAAATCAAAATAATCGCTTCATAAATAAAGGTTTGGCGAATTTTATTGCAAACCCTTACAAAAATGAGGATTTAGCTGTGGCACTCTTTGTGCGCGAATTCTGGAATAGGCATGGCACTAAAAGGGTTAAAAACCTGGGATATCTTGAGTAAATTTGTATTATTTAAATGGGTAGATCTGGAAAAAATTTAAAGAAAATTTTCCATTGTAAATTTCCTATCTTACATCTCTATTGATATGTTTTTTTTACTAGATGGTTTTCCACTCTACTTTCACGCAAATGTGGGTCCTCTTTCTACCTCCCTAATTACTACCCCCTGTTGTCTAATGATCAGGGATCCTGGCTGCAGGTCCAGAGGTTCCAGTTTTGATCCCTGGCGCTTTCAAACTTTTTCTGTGAAGCAGTGGGTCTGTAACAGGGTCAAACTCGACCTCTTGAGGACAAATGAGGAGTTACTTGAATAAATAAGTAGCATTTCCGGTCTATAAAACTAAGATTAACGGCCAGAGGGTTCCTTATGCTCACCACATGACACCCTCTATCCGCAAATGTTGGCACCAACATCACTAACGGTGACGGCCACTCGGTTGGTATAGCTCACTTGTGGGCTCACGCCATGGAGGTTTTTTTTAAGTGCAAATATGCGAATCACCCAGATGGGTAGTAAGACACAGAGTATGAGACGATAAAATTCTATTTCATTATGACCTAGATGATAGTAAAATGAATTAGTGACTAATGGCTTGGAAACATTTAGTAAGATAGTGTTTCTACACTGTCTTATTATTAATTTGACCAAGGTAAGTGTGCTGATTGCCTTGATGTTATCCATGGTTATAATATATTGCTTTGTATTTACAGTTCATGACCAAGAACTCGACCAAGCGTCTGGGATGTGTGGTCGCCCAAGGGGTAGAGGCGGCAATCCGTGTCCACCCCTTCTTCCGAGAAATTGAGTGGGAAGCATTGGAGAACAGGCGTGTCAAACCCCCTTTCAAACCAAAGATTGTAAGTGAGAGTTTTATAAAACTATTGACACACAAACACTACTAAGTGCGTATTTCTATTTCCCCACACACACGGAGAATCGCCTGCCTGGATACTTGGGCTGGGCTCAGTAGACCAAGGTTCGTTCCTTGATTTTACACACAAGGGTTCAAGCTTTATTTTGTGTTTTTAATCCACATTCCAGTAGAGACATCCAGAGGATCCACAGAGCTGGTAGCAATGGAATTTTGATGGTTCCCTTTCACACAAAATAATTAACTTAATTTATATGATTTATTAAATTTTACTAATATAATATTCAAACTATGTACATAAAAAAAAAAGGTAAAGATTTCCTTCCATTATTAAGGCATAGAATAGTAAATGAAGAGCCAGTCCAGGACAGGATAAAGAAAGGCACGATTAAGGTGGTATGGCCATGTGAGAAGAATGGAGAGGGAAAGAATGACCAGGAGAATGTTGGATATGGAAGTGGGGGTAGGAGGCTGAGAGGAAGACCAAGGGACAGATGGATGAAGGGAGTAAAGAGGAGCGTGAAGGAAAGAGGAGAGGACTGGGCCAAGGTGGAGGGAGAGAGGTGGTGGGAGGAAAGGAGGCGGTGGAGAGGCTTATGTTCCAAACAGACCCAGCCAATGGCTGGAAGCTGTCCATGATTATAATGATGATGATGATGATGCCTAAGGCACATTTCTTATCTTTATGATTCTCACTGCTTTAAAAAGATTTGGGCTTGTAAAATCAATATATAATATTTTCTTTTATTAATTCATGTTCCTATGCTGTGACTGTAGCAAAACTTACTGTGTGTCACAATTAGCCAGTACTGTACACCAACCTAATGAATTAAAATAATTTTCTAGAAACAATTTGTGTTGTTTAGTCAGCGTATTAAAATCATTCTTTAATTTTGATCAAATGTTTCATGTTTCTTGTTATTTTATTTGTGGTTCGTAACTTATAGGTATTTCTTTTTACTTATTTTTTTTAATATTGTAGTATAGGTACATTATGTTTAAAAAAAATTATTAATCATATTTGTGAAGACAATAGTAGTTCATGAATGAGTAGAAATAGGCTACAAAATTGTCAATACATTAAAAGCCTGATATATAGCACAGTTGTCGAGGGACATACTTCACCCCTGCGCTATAGCTTAACCGCAGTATATTATTTACAGTAATAATGATTTTTTTTTATGATACATACTCTTCATCGCGCTATATCAGAATCTACAGTATTTCTGACCATGCTATATTGAGATTCTACTGTACTATAGTCTTAAATTATCAAAAAGTAACCAAGTTTTGGAGGACAATTTAAGTAATATTTTAGCACCAATTATTTGCCTTGTTCCCTGCCCTCTAGTGTGCGAACAGTATTTTTTTCTCTTGACAATTAGTTATATTAAATCAGTTTACGTTTCTATTCATATTTAAATATTTATTACTTGTAACAAATAAAATTCCCTTTTGTTTTCTCCTAGAAGAGTAAAAAGGACGTTTTGAACTTCGACACAGAATTTACCAAAGAAGAGCCAGTCCTGACACCTGTCAACGCTGACGTCGTCCGCTCTATCAACCAGGAGGAGTTCAAAGGCTTTTCCTTTGTCAACCCTGATTTCAATCCGGGCCGCTTTCATGGTGACAAGACAGCCTAAAATGAATTATTTCACCACAGTTCTACTAGCCCTATTTTATTTTTTATTTTTTAGTGCTCCTCTGTATTTCTCTCTCAATGTTTGCCAACCTGAGTCACGTTTAACTCGACTTACATAAAGAGATGCCTGCTTCATCGCGGTTGTACATTTATGATAAATGCCTCTTTTAAATACCCCTCAATCACTTTGAATGTGTAAAAAATACATATAGTTGCTCGTAAAGTGACTGACTGCCTTAACGTTGTCTATAAGCAAAATAAATATTGATGAAGCAGCTATTTTTCTTCAAATATCTTATCAGGTAAGCAAATAATTTTTTTTTAGAAATTAAATACCTTCCTTAATATATTATAGGGTTGTAACTCTAAGACTTGATCCAAAATAGCTGATAATCATTATTTTTATTATTATTATAATTACTGGTTTCCTAAGATGGCTGCCTAAATTAACCTTTAAAAATAGTTATAGGTTGATTGATTGTCATTATTAAAAGTGGTGTTTCAACCTCCGACCCCCTGACCCCCCAACCTTTTCTTCCTAATCCTCTTCCTTTCCAATCAAAAATTATTTATGTATTACAAGTCCTTAATGTTAACATCTTTTAGCATTGTTGATGTTGTATAGTGCAAATCGATGTAATAAAAAGTTTTTATATACACATCAGATTTAATTAGCTAGCATTTTAGGGAGGCGACTTATAATCAGGTTGTCTCCAATGTATTATAAGCTTTAACATAATTATTATATAATGATGATGACTAATGACATTTCTGTTGATGCACCTCCAAGGTTTGTCTGTCCCTGTATTGTACTTAAAAAATAAGAGTTTTACAAATTGTTCGTGTTAGATAGTTAAATATATTCAAGGTGATCTTCTATAATCATGTTATGTATTATAATTCTTTACATCTTTTTCTCTATATATATCTATATATATTATGTATAAAATGAAGTTGTTGTGAAGAGGATCATCTTGATTAAATATGTTTTGCAAAGTTTTTTTTAGTAGCGAATATTCACACTCATACAAATTTACCGTGTGAAAATTACATTAGTTGAAAAAACCTATATATATATAAAAATTGTATATTGTATAAATCTTACTTATAAGCCTATGTGGTGCTTTGTGAAGAGAGACAAAAAAAGAAGCTGCAAGCAGAGTTTCTTTTTTTTTTAGAGACGTCGCCTTCTTTAACAAGGCCTACACTCGCCGTTTGTTGTTAAGTTGTAAAGTAAGGTAATTAATTAGTCGAGAAGAGATTTTACGGGTGTTGTTTGTTGTTCCATGTTGTTGATGCCGCTGCTGTTGTTTTTATTATCAACGTCAAAACAAACTGCTTTTTTTTTATGACGACATGCACATTTAGCTACATAGTCCATTTAGTCCAGTCCTGATAAACATTATTCTGTGTTTTAGAGAATAAAACAAGAATAAACTATTTAGAAAATAAGAATTCTGTGAACTCTAATCACATAAAACAGTTAAATTATAAGTGTGTCTAAACAAACCACAATTTAGATGTATGTATTAGTGTGTGTGAACGTACTCTTAATATGTCGTATTTTTAATCAGATAAACATAAATCATTGTTATAATGATGTCAATGTATGTTTATATATATAAGGTTGAGATGATTCTTGGCGCATTCATGCACACTTCAATTGTCTCTTCTTATCCGAAGAGGATAGGTAAACAAATGAAAACTATTATTACTATTACCATCGCATTGGTTTGGATAAACCCTTGCAATCTAGTCACACAGCGGATGTTGCTAACACACAAATATTTAAGGAAGAAAAGTTCCTGTTACCTTTTGTTGATGCCAAAGGAACATGAATTAAAAGAAACATAACAAAAATGCGTTTTAAACAAAACACAAAAAAAACAAACTGGACACTTGAGCGTTTTTTGACTTGAAGTCAAAACATATATATATCCCTAGTTCTTGGCCTACACTTCACTGATATTATGATATCAAACTTAGTTAGATATTGTATAATAACAAGAAGTAACATGTATATATGACACTCGGCTAAAAGTTGCTGAAGGGTCCCAGTACGCAGAATTATGGGCGAGGAGAAAAAGAATGGTAGTCTTATTTTTTATTTCAAGACGTGTCCAAAGCATTGTACTCTGATAGAATCTCAAATTGGACAAAAGCTATGTTTCTGTCGTACGAAGAAAGATAAAAAAAATGGAAAAAATAAAAAGATAGTGAATGTAATCTCAATTGTTTCACTGAATAACAAGGTAAAGTAAGCCGTTAGCTTTAAGTACATGAACAATATATTATTATTATTATTATTATTATTATTATTATTATTATTATTATTACTATTATTTGTAATGTAATGTGTAAAAATTGGGTGTTTGTAATGCACAAAAATTATAAGTTAAAAAAAAAAGATTTACATAACAAATTCTATTTATTCCATGACAGCGAAAATTTTTGAAGACAGAAGTATTTTGAGACTATGCCGCATAAGTGATTCTAAAAGCTCGATATAATTTTATTTTGTATGTATCAACACTATTATATGTTTTATACTTCTAAATTACTTGCAGGAGTGAATGTCAAAAACGGAATAACAAGGATTTGTTTGTATACTATATTAAAAGACGACAAAAATTATATAAAATGTTTGAGTCATGTTGTTTTTACCTTTTTTTTCTTTTGTTTCTTTTTTTGAAACAAAACAAAAAAGAAAGAAAGAAAACATACAATTTAAAAGTTTAATAAAAGCAAAACTATTCTTAGATATCAGTATGTGTTTTAGAGTGGATAAAAACAACTTTTTTTTTTTGTCTTCAAATTAAGAATATACAATAGTGATATATTAAAAAATATATATTAAAAAAGCAAAAACAAAGTGATGTATCCACATCTGTCCGTACATCTATATGTGCAATTTGTGTTTGTCAAGTACCACCATAATATAGCCATGGGCAGGATATTTTCTCATCTTTTACCTTACGGTATTGCCCCTCGTGTGGGTGGGAATCCTTCCCCCTCCCCTCCAAACCTATAACTCATCTTTCCTGCGCGTCAGTGTCGCTTGATGTGTTAGTTAAGTCTTTGGCAAGACTCGTTTATCTGCTTGCATACCTTTGGCCCTAGCTTTATCTATTAGCTATTTTTCTCTCTCTCACGACAGTTTTAGATTTTTCTCAAAACACTTAGCTCCACAATTTCTATTTCAATATCTCTACAGCCTCATAAATATTTAGTGTTTTACATTTACATTTAAAAAAAATAAAATTAAAAGACTAATAATTGCTATGAATAATATCACTAACTGCACTATAAAAAGAAAAGTTTATTTTATTTTAAAGTGACAGAACTAGTCGTCTTTATTGTTGTGGATGCACATGGATCTGAGTTTTTATGTTAGTGTGTTAGTTTGATTGTTTTTTTTAACAGATTCTCATTTTATCCTCCTTCGTGTAAACACCTAGTTTTACTTTTTACTATATCGTTACAGGCTTCACCTGCTAGACCTGTCTCTCCTGTGACCTCTAGCAAACAAAGTTAAGATATTCCTAATCATCTGTGTTACCTAAATGTTAATATACAAGATACACAGAAAAATAAATATTTTTATTTATATATAATGTATAAAATACAAAGAAATGTTTAATAGTCATCTACAAACAGTACAATAAGCTTTATAATTGGGTTTATTAGATTATTATTATTATTATTATTATTATTACTATTATTATTATTATTATTACTACTACTTAGTGTTGCAATGTATTTTGTTTATAAAAATGTTATCTCGAAATTGCATTTAGTTTGTGTTGTAATTCTTTATTTTGTTTGTTTTCTATGAACACACACAAACAGCAAAATAACTTGTTATTTGTGTTTCCCTATCTGGTCACATTTAAACTGTAAGATGCTATGTATATATTTTGTATCATCCTATACGGTATGGTGCTTTATTTTTGTACCCCTGGTGTGTGCCTCTTTTTTTTTTTGTCCTTTTTATTTCACACATCAGTGGTGCTTGTTTAAATTGGTTTCTCTGAAACACAAAAACATAATGTGTGTCTGAATGAAATAATTATTTTTTAATTCGTTTTGTTTGGAAAAATCAATCAAAATTTACTATGGTTTTCTTCTTATGTTAAAAAATCAAAGTTAAGGACTATTACTTGAAAAATCAAAATATATGAAAACTTTTATTTTAATGGTGTTTATTTCTTTAAGTATGCTATGTAAGAAATAAAATTATGTAATTTACAAAGTAAGAAACATCACATTCACATATTTTATCATAATTGACAAAATATGTTTATATTATTTTACTGTGAAGGAATAATATTTTACCAAAGATGGCAACAACTTTCCAAATGAGAAAATGTATTTTATTTATTTACATGTTTTATTTGTATTTATTTTATTCAGAAGATTTTTACTATAATTTGCCATTGATTTTTTTTTTTTTACTTTTTTTTTTACTTTTCTTTGTGGTGAAACTGTCGCGGTGTTATGACGTAGTTACCAGTTGCCTGGTTTGACCTGATGTATAGACTGGTTGCTAATGATTCCTTGTGGCTGGAATTTGGAGTCATGGTAAAAAAAAACAATTATGTCAATCTAGGCAACCGTTTAAGAAGTTCATCTCAACAGATGCAGGCAGCTGTCAAATACAAAGTATTTTATTTTAATATTTCTCGGTGAGAAATAAAATTATCACTTATTTTTGAATATAAAATTATAAATTAAAATAACAAACATGCTTTTACCGACATAGCTAATATTTTTTAAATCTTTCTGGGACAAAACTTTAAAGCCTGAAATTTTGGCTTGCCATTTTATACCCACTGAGCTAACCAGATTAATGTTTATACCAAGATTCAATGCTCACTACCACATCTTACAATCCTTACAGGCTATATGCTTATGTACTATTTACGCTAATGATTTAGGAATGAGGAAGGTTATAGTTTGAAGAAGTGTATCCACATTTGTGTGGAAGGAGAGTAGAAAACTATTTTGAAAAAACAACCCTCACTACATCCGATCGAGATTCAAACCTCGATTTCCCCCATCATTGGCGGTATAGTCTACTGCGAGATGAGTGTGTTTAGGATATTTCTAAGAGTTTGGGTATCTGGTAGAGCATTGGCATACTAATTCAAAACATTTTTTTAAATCTAATTGAACTAGCTTATTCAAGCTAACTGCTATATAGTTGATTTGCCAGCTAGTGGGTTATATCTGCCAGTTGTAATGTTATAAGATCTTTATGTATTTTTTAACTTAATAAAAAGTAAACATATTTATGGAATGAGACCAGACTACACATGGACTGTTGAATTCGTATCCACATGTGTCTATAATTTTAGGATGCTATATTCAATTGCAACATTTAAAAAATAATATTTCAACCACTATTTTTTGTGGTAGTTTCTTAAATATATTAATCAATTTAAAAATATGATATTTATTAGAACTTTTTTTTTGTTTTTTTGTTTCTTGTCTGCCTGCATACTGTAAAGCTACCAGCCCAAATAAATTATGCTTTTTTTTGTCTGTGAGATTAACGAATTAAGGTTAAGAGCAAGGTATGTATTGCTAATCTTTAAATGGTTTATATAACTTTAATATAATTTTTTCTCAAGTAATTTTAGTTGTGTATTTACCTTGTTGCCACAGAGGAGGACATTGCTTTGTATTATTATAATGTAATGACTGTGTGATATTTTTTATATTTGTATTATAATCATAACTTCATTTTATGTTTTGCAAAAGTAACCATAAATCTACAGACTGTGCCAAAATAGAGTAACCATCCACTATTTCCTGAAGATCATTACATAAAACCGGTACTTTGTTTAAACCGGCGTAGCATTGTCCTCTTAGTATTATCGTATTGATATTTTTGTTTGTCTCACCTCTACCCCCTCCATAAACGGTACCATAAAATGTGTGCCCTTTCCTTTAATTTTATCATTTTTCTGATTGTGTAATAAATTATACAAAACAACTATTTTTGTGTCTTGTTTTATTTCATGTCTACCTTTAGAACATTTTTTTTAACCAAACTTGCAGCTTAAGCATTGTGTCTAGATCGTCATATGGTCGATTTAAATGGGGGACTCAAAGTCACACACTTTCACAACCATGTCACTTTAGTCACATACCGAGTCTAAAAGGTGATTCGACAGTGTGCTGACTTTTCAAACTGTCTGCAAAACTCGTCAATCTCTTTTTATAAATATATTTAAAAAATTGTATGTATATATCTAGCTCTGTAGTAACAAATTGATGTATTACGCTGTATAATTGAAATTTTTTTCAAAATTAATCCATAAATAGAAGTTTTAATGGCAGTTAAGTTGTACTTAACACACTTGGATTATTTTAAGAAGTTTGTTTTTTGGTGGCAAGGGGAGAAGTAAGAGTAAATTTTGGTCATGTTGTTGAAGATTCAAATTTTCTACTGCTTCCTTCAGCAAGTTAATTAATTCATAATTGGACAGATATTGATTATATATTTAATATTTCCCACCTGAAATAATAGTGCAACTGCGTAGAAAGCCATTTATAAGTTCAGAACTGATATGAATCATTGAAATATCCAGAAATTTAATGTGATAGGGGAATTTTGATAAGTCAATGGACTTATCAGATATTTTTTCATTAACTTTTTAAATATGACGTAGAAGAGCTTAACACAGTGTATACTATTAGTTTTACCTCAAACTCATGTGATTTTGGGAAGATCACAAACAGTTTTCGAGTTCCTGTATCAACAATTTAGCAGTAGGCAAACAATGAAATAATGATATATTTTTATTTATATCTTTGCATAAAAAATACTGATATAGTGCATATTTTTTGGTCAGGAAAACAGGGTAAGTTGGAGAATCCTGCACAGGAAAAAAAAAATTTAAAACCCTTTATTTGGCCTACTTTTCACAGAAATCACTCTTAAGTTGTTCTTGAAGTTTGGTGACTTTTTGTTACATAAGTTTTCAAAACCTTGGAAATATTTTTACTGTGAAGTATAATTTGGATCCATGCAACATAGTGAACACTTTTGTCCAACAACAAGCACATAGTTTACTATACCGAAAGGGAGCTTAGTTCATCCAATCAAATTTTAACAGAAAGAGCCTTTTTTGAAATCTAGAAAAGTTATATTAGATCTAGCCTATTTTAACATATTCATACAATAAGTCAAGTGATATACAGATTTCACTTTAGAAAAATACTAATAATATGGTGAAATGTTATTTATTTTTTATTTATTTGAGGTATTTAATGTTCACTTTATGAACTGCCTGATTATATCAAAACACGAGAATTTCTATTAATGAAAGCGAAAGGGCCTACCAACCAATTTTGCAGGGACGGTATTTCCACATACCTTCCAGGTTTCTTTTACAAGCTACAATTGACATGAGACCAACGGCTTTACTTCCCTTTCAAAGGACGTTTTGATAAGGATTTTTATTGCTCAAGAAAAATCCGTTGACCTCAGGTGGGTTTGAACCCACGAACATTGGATCCTGAAGTGAGCACTTTACCCCAATACCACCAAGGTCGACTGAAATGTTATTAATGTTGACAACAAAATAATCTGTTTGTATTTTCTTATGAAAATTAAACTGAATATACCTGAATCTGTGGTTCAGGGTATCAGTCTAGTAATAGACGGTATTGCTTTTAGCAAGTAGGCCAAACCTGCGTTGGTGGCTGTATGGTGTAAAGCGAAACGCTTGCAATAGACTAAACTACTGATGACGGGGAGATCAGGGTTCAATCCTGGTTGGGTGTACTAAGGATGTTTTTTCCTAAATGGTTTTCCACTTTCCTACCACGCAAATGCAAGTACACCTCTAAATTCAACCTTCCTCTTCCATAACACATTAGAGTAATTAGTACATAGGCGTATAACAGTGGTAAAAAAATTTAAAAAACTCAAATGTATTATTGGTAATGCTTTTGTATATTCCTAGGTGCCTAGGCTAGCGACTTTTTGGAGTATTTTAAAATCTATAATGCTTTTAACCCCAATTCTGTGTTTTAATTAAATTGCTTTATGAGGGATTTGATTGTTTGAAAATAATCCTTGCCATTTCAAGCTGTAGAATTTGACAATGAGCTACAGTAGGCAGGAAACCTCTCAGAATACATTTCTGGTTACTGATCGTGCAAATAATAAACCAGTGGTCACATAACAATAAAAGGATAGACCAATTTTAATTTGTTTTATGTTTCACAGCAACCCATGCTGACCGCATAGGCCATATAAAGAGGGATACACCAACGAAAAACGTGCCAACTTACTACTTATGTCACTGTTATGAATTTATGTCATATTCAATTGCTACGCTTGCTTCCCAACTTCGGAAAGCGGTGTTAGGTTGTGTGAAAATTGTGTTGGTTTTATTTCATAAAGTGTTAATTTAATGTTATTATAATCAAATACTCAATGGTGGTAGTGTTCTTCATTATAAATATGTTAGTTTTAACTTTTAATGCTCAATCATTAAAAAAAATACTATTAAGCTAAGAAAATTGGACTGTAGTGCAAGTGATTGACCTATATATTGAAATTTACTTTGGGGAAGAGGGGGGGTTATATAATGTATCGAAGTTATTATTTCTTTATTATTTCTTCCAATGAGAAATTTTAAATGTGTTTTATTTTTGAGTTTCAACTTGTAAGCCTGGTTTTAAAATTAAAGATATACATTCGATCCATCTTCAGTATTATACATTATGTATTATATATTTTGTACTTTTGAAATGATATGAATTTATTGAGATATAATTTCCCCACGCTTGGGAGTCAATTGAAATTCTACCGATTGTTTGTGAGATAATTGGTATTTATAGCCCTGTGATCGAGCGCCAATTATTACGGATACTGAATTATTATGCCCCACGATTGGGCTCCCATTGAAGTGTTACGGATTGTTTGTGAGATAATTGGTATTTATAGCCCTGTGATTGAGCGCCAATTATTATGGTACGAAATTATTATGCCCCGCGATTGGGCTCCAATTAAAATGATATTAATTTATTGAGATATAATTGCCCCGCGATTGGGAGCCAATAGAAGTGCTACGGATTGTTTGTGAGATAATTGGTATTTATAGCCCCGTGATCGAGAGCCAATTATTGTGATATTTCTTACACTTATGAAATAAGTAAGACCTTTAAATTGGCATACGATTTATTTAGATCATGGCACTGATTTATTACAAAGTAAACACCACGGAGTTGATTTTTGAAAGAAATGGTGCAATCCTTTGACATTATTTCTGAAAAGAGCGTGATTCTCCATGGATGAAGTCTTAAAAGGATATTTTACACACAGTTTATTGCAGAAAAATACCTTTATCCATGACTTTTTACATATATACTAGCGGAC
Organism: Timema genevievae; assembly: GCA_902155825.1. Lineage (NCBI taxonomy): Eukaryota > Metazoa > Arthropoda > Insecta > Phasmatodea > Timematidae > Timema > Timema genevievae. The sequence continues at coordinate 526,697 of CABFWO010000060.1, forward strand.
CCGACAGACGTTGTCCTGCCCGAACGTTGGCTTTTCGTTTGGGTGGCATAATTGATTTCGATAATAAAACAAATACTATGTGATCATCACAATTACAAATTCACAATGAACTCCAATTAATGAGTAACACAAATATTACAAATTCAGTGTTTGTTACATACAAAATAAAACATCTTTTCAGTTTTGGCATTTCGCCCCACAAATACCAGCTGTATCAAAAAACAAACATAACTATGAATAATTCTCAGAAGTTCAATTATTCATGAACTTTTCAGAAGGTTTTAACGGTCAATTATTGATGAACTTATGATTTTTTTAACGGTCAATTATTAATATTACATTCATTATTATAAATATTGGAGGTGGGGGTGTGGGGGGTGAAATTTTGAGGTTACATGTTCTGATATGCAAAAAATCTAAAAAAATCCCCCCCCCAAAAAAAATTCCCCCAAAAAATCAAATAAATCTTAGAACCCGATTGCAGCGCCACCTACCAGGTCAAATTGTGAATCTAAACCATCCACGGACCCACTCAAACACACACAAAGAATTTCATCAAAATCGGTCCAGCCGTTTAGGAGGAGTTCAGTGACATACACACGTACAGAAGAATTATATATATTAAGATGAGGGGTCCAAAACAATATCATTACATTTTATTATTATTTATATCTTAGTTGGGAAATGGATGAATAACATCTTCGCTTGCCCCTCGCCACTGTATGTTGGGTTCGTCACTGGCTAGTTCAAATTACTTAACACCAAAGCGCAAGACTAAGATCACATAAAAAAAAACATTTGCCATCCTGATGCCATGAAGTATTTAAAATACTGTATTTTATGCAGTTGTGTAATGCGGGGTGTATCGTCATCAAACACAGGGTGATGCCGTGAGACGAGATTCTGCTACAGTTCATTTTAGATAAAAGGTTTACAGAATTACTTGTATAAAATATTGTATACGTTTAAACTCCTTGGAAGAGAATTGACAGCTATACAATTAAAACCCACATCGATGGTAATGCGGACTAAACGTCAAGCTTATCTAATATTGTTTTCCAGTCACGGTATAGTCTGGTTTTGAATACCGGCCATGGGTTTGAATACAGGCTGTGAGGGTGTTTGTTCCTAGATGGTTTTCCACTCTCCCTACATGCGATTTATGTCGTATTTCCACAATTTTATACCTTCGTCACCCCTTCTCCATTAGGGTGGTTAAATGTTGATAGCCCGGGTGGGTAGTATGACACGCTGCATAGATAAATAAATAAATATAAAGGTTGAACAAAATGTCTCGGTTGGAGTCTAACCACAGACTGTGGCTTAACTCTGACTTTCCGATTCTTTGCAACCAACAAGACCCCTGAAAGTATTTTTTTTAGAAATCTCACACAATGAAAGTAGAGCTAGTTTTTTAAATCCATGGAGTTAGCCTGCAAACGAGCCATACCAACCAAGCAGCCACATTTTGGTGAAGATAGTGCCAACATTTGCAAATTGTGAAAGTCTTAAATTAATTAAAAACATAAACAAAACACTTATTTAATTGATTGAATGTATATAAATAATTAATCTAAGTTAATCGAGATGTATGCAAACACTGACCGACAAAATGCACTGGAGGTGATTATTTCCATTTGTGATTTTTATTCCCCTTCGGACGGATGATAGTGCTGCTTGCTAAGTGACCTCATTGCAATTTATTGATACCTGGCTATAAAGTAATTGTGTGACCAGATCGTCAAATAAAGAACCTTTAAGATTTGGTTCAAATAATGTGGATGAGCCAACATTGACATAAGCTCACTGTAATCATCTTTTATTGGTTGGAATGGACACGAATTTTGGAAAATGCTGGTCGCTGAACACAGGGTTTGGTGTCATTAAAGTAGTTCTAATAACCTTTTGAGCTGGTATATAAGGTTCTTTCTATGACACTCAGACTATGTGATTTGATTACTTTAAAGCTGAAATGACCACTAATCAATCATTATTATTGTATTCCTATTTTTGGGTCAACTAGTTTTTGGTGAAAAAAAAATCTACTGCTGTGCATCAGGGCTTTGGAGAAAGAAACCAATTAATTAAAATATTATCACTGACGGAAATTGCTGCGCGTTAATCTGTGATATAAATTACACTCTTTTGGATAGGGAAGGGGGAAAGAGTATATTCACTGTTACCACATCTGAATGATGAAATGCCACTAGACGGATTATAAAAATAAAGAAAGAAAGCTCCAGAGTCATGTAACTTCAGAAATACTGCTACAAAAAAGGTCCTGTTACACATTATGAAATAACATTAAAGGCCTACGTTAATATGATATTAGTGATTTGTACAAGTTTTTTTTAATTAGCACCACCTATATTACACTAATTACACTAATGGGTTAGGGATTAGGATGGTTTAATTTAAAGGAAGTGCACCCACATTTACGTGAAGGGAGAGTAAAAAACCACCCTCAGTGCACCCGACTAGGATCGACCCCCCAATCTCCCCGTCTTCGGCCGTCTAATCTAAAACGAGAGTAGCGCGTTAGATCACGCGACCACCGAGGCGGGTTATTAGTTATTGAATTAATTAATACTAATTTTTATTTTTAGCAATCAGTATAGTCAATGTAATGTAAATGTTTTCTTTCTTTATCTTTCACGATACTTATGATAGCTGGTAGATTATATAGTTGTTTACTTGTATAAGTCAACATAAGAATTATAGTTTCCGCCAAGCTTTTAAAATGTTAACCAAAAAGAATAGTCAAAACGCGTTTTATTTTAATCTTTGTATTTTATGTTTTCTTTTCTTATTTAAATGAGTACGTTTGGTGTAAATAGCATACGTCTTAAGCTATAAAACAAACCCTTTTCTAAAATATTGATTACAAACTACAAATTTTAACATCAAAATTTGGAGTTTTGGGATTAATCCCTTTGATTAGCGGACCTTCTTAAAAGAATGTTTTCCAACAAACTAATTTTAAAAGCCTCATTACGACTTAGTATTCGAATTCAATAAGTTAGTTTTCGTATTTATTTCAGCTTTAAAAGGGCTTATTTGTTAATTATTTTGCTCCCTCGATGTCAGGTATCTGTTGAATCTGAATAACTATTTAATAATTTATGTGTCCGAAAGTTAAGCTTCCTTGGTATCACCTGTCTAGAGTTTCGGGATCGATTCCCGATGTGCCCGAAAAATGCATCATCGATGGACTTACGGTTTCTATTTTTCATAGTTTTGTATTGACAGTCGTGAGACTAGGTATTGCCTGTACAAGAAGTTGCTGCGAATAAATTGTGCATAGATATCTCAATCACTGACGTTCACGGAATATTTATATGTAAAAAAAACTTACCCCGATTAGATTTTACAAAAAAAAAGTCTAGATTTGTAGTCTACAGATTCAGCGGAAAACTATCAATGCTGGCGGCACTGGTTGGATTGCCCGCCCTCATTTACCGCGCACAAGTCTACTGCTCAGCCATGTAGTTCCGCAGTTCGCCGCTAGAGCTAGAAATGCTAGCAACTAGCCAGTCTGCTCGCGACCGCGAACAAGTAACATATTAAGAGCGTTCAAACAAACGATGAGACGCTTACGATCAGTGTCATGATGCATAACTATTATTGTTGTTATAAATGGAAATTCTAGCGTGTGACTGTGTTGACTGTAAAGGATAACGGTCGATAATCAAAACCACAACCATGGTAGAACAAGGATTCTCGTCATTAGGTGAGTAATGCGTGCAATTTGCTCTATTGTTACAAAATTACCGGCAAATTTAGTAATAGGCTATAAGAGAAGGTTTTGACTTTGTCTCATATTTACAACAATGTATTTTAAAAATCAATACCAATCATGATAAAATTAATTTTAATTATTCCATACATTCGTGATATGTTTGATATTTGCACAGATCTTGGCAATAAATCAACAGCTTTAGAAACGCTTTAAAGTAAATTTGATTGATTAAACGCCGGTTTGTAAATACAATTCCATAGGGCAAACTTTATGTAACGAAAAGCAACAACAAAGCTACAAAATTGTTAATGTCTGGGTCGGGTGACTAATCGTTTGGTAGTGCTCAATCGATGAAGCATCTCAAACCACTAGGCTGTTCGAACGCATGAATATAGGTTTCTATTATGATTTTAACATTAATTTTATTTCACAAATTAAATGTTTATGTGAGCGTATTGTTAAAAGTACAATTGAATTATTTTTTTTCCGAGTGATTCCTTACGTCAATATTTACATTTTCGAGCAGACAACAATAACAAAAGCCTGAATATTTTGTGTTTGACTTTGATTGTTAATATTGTGTTACGCCAATTCCTTTTCCGCAAGGCCATATTACTTACTAGGTTCTAAATAAAATAAGGTGAATTGATAACAGAGTAATTTTTAGTGAAAACTTAAGAATCCAATATCACCCTGCGGAATACTCACCTTAAGTTTTCTTATTTTTAAATTTGAACTAGAATTTTACCTTTTAAAAATAACGAACGATTATGTATTTGTTAAAATTGAATAGGTATCATCAGTGATAACGGTTTTTTTTATTCAAGTAACATCTTTTCATATTTTTTTTGTAAGAGATAACAGTGGGTAAATTATGGTTTGCGGGACAGTCAACATTGCGGACCACAAGCAAGTAACTTTTAATCTAAATAAAATTACGCAGGACCAGTTTAACAGTATAACATAGAAGTATTACGATTTTATTACATATTAATATAGCTAGTTAAATGACAGAACTAAGCCGGTTGTGCTGAAATCGTCGGTAATGCCGATAGGGGATACGCCTTTTTATATTATTTATTAAAACACCCGTTGGGCGTTGAGGTTGGCGGGCCGCGGGTTGAACCACACATATGTTTAAGTATATAGTCAGATTGACACTAGAATAACTTATCAATTAAAAAGTTAACAGATTTTGCTTCCTTTCAAATTGACATATGCCAAACCAACAAAAAGGTCATGTCATCCAAATGGTCAGAAAATGTTTGTCACTTTTGACAGAAGGTGTCATGATAGTAAGATAATTTTTTAAAAAAAACGTTACCTAGGCGTCACGAGTACTGGCCAAACACTTATTTAATATAACAAGATTTTGTTTATTTTGTTTTGAATTAATTGCAAACAAAAATACGTGATGGGAGGATTGAGAATGGATGAAAAAAAAAATTGCACATGACTGAAAGCAGGAACGCTTCGTTCCAAGTATCAGGAACATATAAGTTAATAGGTGGTGTACTTTTATCGAGTCGCGTGCCATCCCAGTGTGGCGAGCTGTCAGCTTGATGAGGATTTTGTTGGGTGGGGGGGAAGGGGGGAAGTGAGTGGGTGATAGTTTTGAGGGGGTGAGGGGAGGCGTCCCCCCACCTGGCTGTGTATAGAAGCATAGACCCCTGTTATGAGCTGGAGTCCGGCAGATGTTTTCTTTACTAGTCCATACAGCTGTTTTATTTTATAAGTGGTTCGCCATCACGTCTCTGATGTCAAAAGGGGAAGTAGATTGTATCCCTTCGTTTTCTCTTCCGTGTTACCTATTGTTAACAAGTTAATTTGTATTGTCTTCAATAAGAGAAAGAACTGGGGGGGGGGGAGTTTTCCTAAATGGTTTTCCACTCTACCTCCACGCAAATGCGGGTTCACTTCCTCTAAATTCAACCTTTCCAATTCCTAGTCAATTAGTGTAACTAGTACTTAAGCGTATAACCCGAACGGGTTGTAAGACGCGGTGCTAAAAAAAAATAATAAGTGAAAGGGCTATCGGGTGTTAATATAGCTGGCTCATGGTAATTTTTATTTTTTAAGTTTGTTTAGAATTAGCACGTGATTTAGAGGCACTGACTACTTAAAGGGAAATATCCTCCACACGCGGTATTTCCTATGAGGATGGCATTTCTGAAACTTTGAAACCACTAAAACCATCCTCAATTATCTTAATGTTATCCTGTAATCCTTTTTTAAGTTGATTATTTGTTAGATTTGTGTCTATAACCATTTACTTTGATGTCATGACTGATATTTTGAGTGAAACGCCTTTGAAAATGAGCTAATTTTACCTTTTAAATATTAATTTTTTTAACTAAAAAACTTAAAAAATACAAAGGACTGTTGAAACTTTTCGCTTACATGTTAGCATGTATCATATTTTGAAATTAAATAATTAAATAAAATAGGCTTTCTGGACGACTGTAACGCGCTCAGCTAGACAGCCCCCTAATATTCATCCGCCCCAACAAATACTTTTTTTCCTCTGGCAAGTGAGGTCAATTTTCATCACTTGTAAAAGTGACAAGTTCTTTGCGTAGTGGATTGATATAGAGATGTTTTAAATATGTTTTCAAATTTCAGAAAAGGTCAAAATTACCCTAAATTCTTTGCTCGCATTGAGATCCTGTAAAACAATACCGCTTATTTTGCCGGATCGACATAAAAGTCCCATATTTTTAAGTTCTAGGTCAAAGTCAAAATTAACAGGTCGTGAGGGTAACACCAAATTACGAGGGGGAGTAAAGGTGTGAAAATGCATCTCCATTCTTTATAAATACTGTATGGAAGTAACATCGAATGATAATCCACTCAAATGTGTATGCACTTCTTGTGAAATTCATTCCTTCTCATCCCTACACCATTAGTGTAAGAATTAGGATAACACGGACGGAGATTTAAACGCTAGGGCGTAAAAAATACATTTACTGAACCCATGGATTATATAAACACCATGCTGAGATTATATTGACATACGACTTAAAAAATAAACTCAATTTCAATCAGTGTCTAATAATCGGCCCCCGTGGTTTAGTGTAGTCAGTGTAACTGGCTGCAAGCCTAGGGGTCCCGGATTCTATTCCCGGCTGGTACCTTGGGATATTTTTCCCGAAAGAGGAACTACCCCAACGCTCACCAGGGTTCGATTGATTAGGCTTAAGGTAGGTTTAAGTATTTTCACACCCTCATATTCACTATCATCTCATCGGGACATGGAAAGAACCTCCACGGAAAGGATGTACTAGTATTATTATCATCATTATTATTATTATTATTAGCACCGCGTCTTACTACCCGTTTGGGTTGTACGCTCTTACGCTAATGTGTGATGGTAGGGTGATTGTGAGATGAAATGGAGGACCTACAGTTTAACGTGGAATCCGAACCACGGTGGAGGCCTGGCATTCCTCACATTCACAGTTGTGATTAATACACGTCTTGTCAGAGGTGAAGGAAGGGTTT
>CABFWO010000060.1:535430-560603 GCA_902155825.1 Timema genevievae
AAAAAAAAAAATTATGGTAACATAGCCCCCTAACTGCCGAAGGCCAGAAAATATTCTAAATAATAAACACCTCTGGAAGCTCTCTAAAGTGCTTTTTATGGTAACACAGCCCCCTAATTTGTACTTGTGCCTTAATTTTGAATTTGTTTGAACCATAAATAAAGTCATATATATTTTGTTCATAAAATTTCGGGGGGGGGGGAGGAGAGGGGTTGAACCCCGAACCCCCCCTTCCCTGACTACGGCCTTACGTAGATGTATAACCCGAACGGCTAGTGAGATATGGTAATAAATAAATAAGTAGTGATACATTCTCTTGTGGACAAAGGCGTCGCTCTCGTCTTGTCTGGCTCACCGGTTGATGGGGAAATAGGGGTTTAAATCCCGCCGGGTGTTTTTTTTACAAAATGGTTTAAATCTTATCTCTATAAAAATTCGGGTACATTTCCTCTAAAATGTTACCATCTTCACCCCCGCCTTATTAGTGTAATTAAATGCGAAACTCCTTTATAAATCAACATACACATTGAAAACAGTGCGTTAATAATCGCCGCCATCCGCCTGACAAACAGTCAACAAATTAGGGTTGTAATATTAAGTAATAAACGTTCTTCTCGGCATTGGGCTTAGTGTAGGAGATGACCGGTCGCAGCTGCCATAACCCATTCATGCCTGACACGTTAGTTCAGGGTACGGGGCTTCTGGATGAGCCTCATTTTCACATTTAATTTATTAAAAATTGATTGGAAATTTATTTTTAAATCTGACAACACACATTATTGCAAAATTCTACGGTTTATTAAGTGACGTTTAAATATTATTTGTTCCCAGTCTTTATAATAAAATATCACTGAGATTAAATATTTTCTTATTGGTACGGTATTTTCTTTAAATTGGACTTTTTTGTTTACTAGTATTTTAATTTTAGGTAACACTATTCCAAACATTTATACGTGGTCAATTTTCCCTTATTTTACGATAAATAACGAAACTATGTATGTTAAGGAATACTGAAAATCTCACGTTTCAAGTAATTTATTTAATCAAAACACCTTAATACATAATAAATATAACATATTTAATCATTTAACCTGACGCAACAACCTGCACAGCACCGCACGCCTCTTGTGGGGCAACCTCTACAAATATTAAGACAACACAATAATTGGTTTACTCTAAAGACGCTTCAATAGAGGGTAAGGGGAGAGGAGCAGCTTGAAAATGGAACGTTGGAACTGAAAAGTTCCGTTAAGGTGCGGCCGAAGGGAGCTAAAGTATTTTTAAAGTTTTTATAGAATTGAAATTTTTTGGCCAAAATAAATCAAATATTCCTCCAGCAGCAACATAGAGTTTAGTTTTCTGCACGTGCTAATATCAACATATCTTGAATATCTGTCAAGGGGGTTCTAAAATTTTGTCAAAACTTTTTAAATAAAGAGAACAAGTTTTGACAAAATTCCAGGACATCCTTGACAGATATTCAAGATCCGTTGATATTATCATGTGCAGACAACTAAACTCCATATTGCTACTGGACGAATATTTTATTTAATTTGGCCAAAAAAAATGTAATGGTATGAAAACTATAAAATTACTCGCGCTCCCTTCTGCCGTACCTTAAGGTCTCTAGTTAAGAGTTTCGGTACGGTTATCATTAATGAAATTGGCGTTTGCCCCCTTTCATATTGATGGGATTGACCGCTGAAGGACTGATTGGTTGTGTTTGTTCTAGAGCTAGGGGCTGAAGTCCCCTGGCGTTTTCTCGGCGTTCGAATACGTTCAGCGTTGAATCTATCTATCCCCTGGACATTTGTGGCTTGTTTCGTCTTTGTGTTCGGCGTCCACTTCTCCCCCAGGAAGTTGCCTGGTGCAATCTTCCGGCAAAGTTCGAAACTAATTCCAGCCAGTCTTCGCTGCTCACTGACCCTAAGGATACTGCCGCTAAATTGAGGGATTTTGTAGTTTGATCGTATCCCACAGGCTACGCTCAAGATAATTCGCTATTACTGTAGTATTTGGCCAAGGCCGTAGTCAGGGGGGGGGGGGTTCGGGGTTCAACCCCCCCCTCCGAAATTTTATGAACAAAATATATATGGTTTTATTTATGGTTCAAACAATATCAAAATTAAGGTACAAGTACAAATTAGGGGGCTGTGTTACCATTAAAAAAAACACTTCAGATAGCTTCTAGAACAGTTTTTTATTTAGAATTTTTTCTAGCCTCCGTCAATTGGGGGATGGGCCCACCAAACCCCCTCTGAAATTATTGGCTGGCTACGGCCTTGTATTTGGCTAACCTTCCAGGGGTAGATGGGGGATTTCAGGGGATACGCGTCGTACCACAGAGTTTTATTAGTCTTACCATTTTTTGATCGTGGTATTATATTTATCGCCGCGTCTTATTGCCTGTTCAGGTTATACGCATATATAATTACTCTTATGAGGCAGGGATGAGCAAGGAAACGTTTTAGAGGGAATCTACACGTATTCGCTTGGAAAGAGAGTGGGAAAAAATTTAGGAAAACCCACTTTTAGTAGACCCGACAAGAATTCGAGCCCCTATCTCTCTGTCATCTTGATAAAAGTCAATCTGATGAATAGATTAACAGAGATTTAGACGGGATTTCATAGTTTTTTTATAATATTTTCTTCCTCCCGTATAATGGCATTGGTTAACTTATCACTGGGGCTTTATTAAAATTTGGAACGATGCGTTAAACTTTACAAGGAATTGGGTATTTGTGTCTTTAATTTTTTATAAAGAACTGTTAGTAGTACTTTAGTTGGTCTATTCCAACCCTAAAAAAGGTCACTCGACTGGCAAAAGTTTGGTAAACACAAGTCTAAAAGAGCGTTTTTCAAATTGGTTGTTGCAATAGTTATCTCAGGTTCCTATAGACAATTTAAAATATTCTTTATTATTTTGTTTTTCACATTATCAAATAGCATCAGTAATTAGAATTGCAATTTTTTTTTTCAAATATGATTATATAATGTCTCTCTAAGACAAAGGCGAAGCCAGAACATGAGATGTCTCCTTCCGTTTGTTATATACTTTATTCTTATAAAATTTATTTGTCGTCATTGAATGTTCATAATATTAATGACAAATATTTTGAGGTCTACAGCATGTATTTTTTCTGCTGAAAGTGCTCCTTCGGTCTAAAAGGTTTGGGAATCCCCGGTCTAGATTGAAGATCATCGTGTTACAGCAGTGTACCGTAGTGGCACCTCAAGTCGTTTATAACCAGGATGTTGACCGTATTTATACCAACAAAATCTAACTCTGACTGTTATAAATCTTATTGATGAATGACATCTCCACCCGTGACCTGATTAAGTTGTTTTTTTCCCCGCTATAGAATAATCATCTCGATTCTTTACAAATGCTTTGAGGATATTTAAAATCTTTATAAATGCATTATTATTTTTACATATTTTCTCTTACGTTTGGTTCAAATGCGAAGTTTGAAAAACGAGACAGACAGGAAATGGCATCACATTAACCTTCATGTTAAATATCGATCACGAACCATGATAGCTTTCTTGACAGTCACTTTAAGAAAAAAAAACATTTCCGACCCATCAGCAAAAAATCAACAATTTGAAATGATAATATTTTTCGAGTAGATACCTTTTGCTTCGAGAGGATAGTGATTTATTAGTATTATCACGGGTATTAACCGCATAGGTAGTAGCTTACCTAACACTAGCGCGGTTATCTCTGTTTAGACTGTATTACTGGTGACACGGTGATTGAAGTTTAAATCTCGGTAGGGTGCTTAGAGAGTATTTGTTTCTAAATTGTTTCCCACTCTCCTTCTACGCAAATGCGGATACATTTCCTCCAAAATTATATTCTGCGTATGCCCTAATTAATGAATACGTCTAGTCTGAACGGGTACTAAAGGCGGGGGGAAGGTTGGGTAAGAAAGAAAACAAGGGTCAAGCTCTATTTAACGTGCATTGGTAGGAACTTTGACTGAAGTGTCAAACATGACAGGTCTTCTTGTTTGCCGATGATGGGGAAGTTGGGGCTAGAATCCCGACCGAGTGTACTTTTTCCAAAATTGTTTTTCACTCTTCCTTCGCGCGAACGTGGGTGCATTTCTTTTAGAACTCTTTAACTTTCACATCCCATTAGTTACATTAGGATAGTCCGGATTTGTGCAAAACAAGGTACAATTATTCCTGAACACACTAATTAAGTTAAACCCGCGCCGGCGGGCACGTGGAACAAAGGCGTAAGTCTTGTCTTGTGCGGATTGATGAAGAGGTCGGGGCTCGAATCCCGGCCTAGGATTTTAAGTTTTTCCCTTCTCTAAATAGTCGCTCACTCTCCTTCCACGCAGATTCGGGTTCACTTGCTCTTAAAATTACACCTTCCTCCTCGTCCTTCATACCGTGTTTGTGAGAATATGTGGTAGAGGTCTCCACCCTGGATTTCTGGTTTGTCGATAATTTATCAGAGGGGCTCTGTGCTGTGTTGGTAATAGTATTAGCTTAGCATGTAAGTCGTTTGCTGATATAATCATTGTGTTCAGAAAATGCAAATTAAATACCCATATAGAAATAAAAGTTTTCAGTACTTTACGATATAGTAAAAGTTTCATACACCAATTTTTAATACAAAAAAATTCTTTCACTAGCTCTCCAGTGCCGGGAATAAGAAACTTAAAAAGAACGGAGCGGGAAATTGGTACTGTAATATTGTGAGTGCTTTTTTGCCCTCATATTTGTGAGTAAAAAAAGTTTTATACCGCTCACAAACTTTTATCTCTTACATTTTTTTCCTGTTTTATATCAAAATTTGTATTTCACAAAAACTGTTATGATTATACCTTTGCTTGGACTATCACAATAAATGATTGATTAAATGTAAATATTTACTCAACATTTAGGCCTACTATTACATTAATATTCTGTTAATAAACATTAAAAAACACATACTTAAAATTTCACAATCTGTACCTATACAGCTTAGCATTCTAAATGCTACCAAAATGTATTTGAATTTTTTTTAATACTTATAAATATGTTATACATAAACGTAATGATTTATTTACCATGAACTTTCTAAACAAAATGTTGTACTATTCACACACGAGCTACAAACTAACAGCTCATTTTACATAAAACATTCAGTCTTAATGTAACGCTAGACTAATAGAACGAATCAATATCAGAAATAACAATCAAGAGTAGGCTACTGCAACACTTTTGCCTTAAATTATGCTATAGTGTGTATTATTTCCAAGTGACGATGTTATTTGATCCATACTATACGTCTTACTACCCATCCAGGCTATTCTCATTTAATTAAGCTAATAAGATAAGGATGAGAAAGTTAGAATTTAAAGGAAATGTATCCACATTCACGTGAAGGGAAGGTGGAAAACCATTTTATAGATGAGGAATGAATTGTGTTGTATTAATAGAAATAGTATTATTAGCTATTACTATTAACCAGGGGTGGATACAGAGGATTTTCGTGAGGGGGGGGGGCAATATCATGGGACCTGGCCGGGGAGGTTCCTTCTCGAGAAATTCTGACGGGAAAATCCCTAAAAAATTGATTAGTAGGCTAATATAAAAATTAGTTAGAAAACTTTAAAAAAAAATTATTGGCGCTAACCAACTGTCTAGTGATACATTACGTGACAGTAGGCCCACAGCTAGTAGTGACTATAACATAGATTTAATTGTTTAGTCTATTATTATTAATATTAACTAAAAAAACTTCTTAAGGAGTGGGAGGGGCGTGTCTCCCTCTGGATCCACCCCTGTTATTAGGGAGTTCATGTCTATGCATTAACCCCCCTGTTACGAACAGGACCAACATTAATATTATGTGTGACGGTGATTCCATGTGAACCACTGCACTTGTTCAAACATTTGCTACTAGACGGCGCATAAGTAGCAACTTGTCTCGTACTAAACTAGACCAATAGCCCGTGTGTCCTTGTCATCATAAAACAAGTGTTGCATGTTTCAATGCATGTTGTCCCTGTTAGTTTTATATCGTTTTTGGTGCGTGGTCTAGGAGTAATACGTCTATCGGTATAGATTTGATTCCACTAGAGGGGAATGTTCTATCAGCTGTACAAACCGCGTTTCCCCTCGCGCGAGAGAGGTAACAAGCAAAGACAAGGAAGAAATACCGGACGGAGGTTGTATTCCCAGGCGAAATGATCGAATTGGAGCCAGAGAGGTCGAGAGTTAACAACCGCTGTCATATAGGTTACATAATAAATGAGTAGGGACCACGCCTTGCAAAGCACAGTATAGGTTTTTAAAAGATAGAATTTTTTTAGCACCTTATCTTACAAGCCGTTCGGGCTGTACGCTGATAAAATTGTTACTCCTAAAATAAGCAAGCCTGGCAATACCGAAAGCGACCGTTTAGCTTCCGTGACTGTGTCATTATTCGAGGCAATAAAGTCATAGAATATAATTTATTTTAGCTACCGGTACACTAGATTACATAAATAAGATAATCTAGACTGAATAATTTCTAGTTTTCACAATTAAATAATGTTAAAAGTAAATCAATAAAAAATGCATTTTGAAATAAATCAACACAATCCCCTGTTTTATTAATCCTCCGAATATTTAGAAATCTGGGAGGTGTCGAAGTTCGAATCCCAGCCGGGTGCTCTGTAGGTGATTTTCCACATGTGATTCATCTCCACAGTAATATGTGTTCATTTCCTCTAAGCTACCCTCCCACCCACTTAAAGTAAGTCACTAATAATCTTGGAGTTAAACGTACAAATTAAAAAAATGGTCAACCATGATATGAGTCTAACGCCTCAGACTTTTAGGGAATCACTGTGGGTTTAATACCGGTACATCTTAGACCAGCGTTTTTCAACAGGTGTGCCGCGGAATTTTTTGGGATGGTCGAAAAGCATCGAGAAAAATTGAGGAGTAAAAATACATCTTTTTAAATCCATGATCAAACATTATTTTTAAAATGAACACAATAATTAGAATTTTAGTTAGCCTTTATAACTTTTAAACACAATCTTAGCACTCGTCTTTTTTTAAATGATAAAATCCCTCCTTAAAAATATATAGGGTGTGCCTCGAGAATTTTAGCGTCTTGTTCAGTGTGCCCTGAGTTGAAAAGGGTTGAAAATTGCTGTCTCAAGACAGTACTTGTCCTTCTTCCTGCCCTAATGGTCCAGAAGACTGATAATGGGCACACAATACGTCGGTTCCTTTAGTACTCGACTTACAAATGAACTTAAACTGATATATTCTCATTTAACATCTTAGACATCACCCTCTATTGACAGGAGCTCAATTATTTGAGTTGTAAAACAAACCTTTACATGATTAATACATTAGTGTAGGTTAACGTCAATTCATGATAGGTTTTTACCCGGATGACAGTTCAAAAATTGTATGTTTATGTTTTGGGTTGCCAACACTTGTAAAAGATCACTGTTTTGTTATAAATGTTTAGTTTTTTTAATTACATGTTATATTTTACATTTAAAATAATGTAAACTAAAGTTTTCTTAAACTATTTTATTATTTTTAGTAATTTCTTCGTACCCAATTTGAAACAATATTTTAAATATAATTAAAAGTTATTCTTCGTATTGGAATGTAATCTATTATGTGTAATATAGTACATACATTAATACCTTTTAACAGAAGCATCGTATTTACTTGGAAAAGAGAAAATACTTGTCGTTTTTTATATATAATAAATTTTATGATGATTTTATCGTATTTCGATATATTTAACTGAATAAAATATTTATTTCCACAATGTGGGTGCATCATTGTAAAGAACTTGTTTTCGTCATGTTAAATCACATGGTTTTAATTCACCGGTCGCTATTTTGAAGCTATGTTAGACCTTTTGTGAAAGTGCTGTGAGTTTTTTTAAGTGGAATAAAACGATAAATAAGCTTTGTGCCTGAGCTCAAATAAATATAAATAATATTGGCCTAAATTACTGTGGCTAACTATTACATTCATACATTACCATATGTTTTAATTACAGTTATCCAAAGTGACAAATATCAGCTGTTGGAGTAGGGATATATTAGGAACTATTTCTAATAACTTTGTGAGCTGTAATCCTTGTAAACTAAGGTCGTGAATGTACTATATGCGCGAGGTGCATCCAACCGAATTCGAACAAAGAGCCTAAAATGACACACAGACGCATCCTATTGATTTAAAATGCATTTCACCCTTCGCTTAAAATAATCAAACCTGTATTTTAAGGGTCTCTTGACTTTTCGGACATCCTGTAAGTTTGTTTCGTGTATGATGGAAGTTTCTTTAGTGTTCTCTTTCTCGACACCTTGGGGACATTTCTGACTCGCTTCAACACAACTTACAAACTCAATTTTGTACAAAGTTTGGGTACAAACAGCTAAGTTTATTGTAAGATGTAACGTGGAAGCTAGGACAATAACTGTAGAGGAGGCAGGAATTGCGTCTGTACTTGGTAAACTTTGTTCCGATATAATCTAGACCTTTAACATAATAAAGAATATGTATTATTATTATTATTATTATTATTATTATTAATATTATTACTAAGGTGAATTTAACATTCACTTTCTGGACTGGCTGGATATCAAAACACGGCTTATAAACTAACTTAATTCTGAAACATACACAACAGCCAGTCCTCCGGCCATTGACTCTCTCTCCACTGTGGTCTTCCGGTGACGGGGAGGTCGGAGTTCCAATCCTGGCTCGGGTGTATTGAGGGATATTGTTCTTAAGTGGTTTCCCCCTCTCCCTCTTCACAAATACAATTAAATATTCTCTAAATTCTACTTTTCTCTCTCTTACACCTTTGGCCTAGTTAATTACGAATAGTCAGAACCAAGGCCGTAGCCAGGGAGGGGGGCTTTGGGGGTTCAAACCCCCCCGCGAAATTTTATGAACAAAATATATATGGCTTTATTTATGATTCAAACAATATCAAAATTAAGATACAAATACAAATTAGGGGGCTGTGTTACCATAAAAAGCACTTCAGAGAGCTTCTAGAGGTGTTTATCATTTAGAATTTTTTTTCTAGCTTCCAGCAATTGGGTGATGTGCCCACCAAACCCCCCCTGAAATTATTGGCTGGCTACGGCCTTGGTCAGAACAGCTGATAAGACTTGCGAGCAAATATCATATTTGCAACCAACGTAAAAAAAACAAATATGATAGAGCCTTACTGATTTGATTCCAACCTGGAACTATTTCTTTTAGCACCGCGTCTTACTCCCCATTCGGATTATACGCTTAAAAATGTACTAATTATGCTAATACTTTTAGGGATTAGTAAGATTATATTTGGAAGAAGTGTACCTACGTTTGCCTGAAGGGATAGTCGAAATCAATTTTTGAAAAAACTACCCTCAGTACACCCGACCGAGACTCGAAACTCGATTACTACGTCATCGGCAGTCTAGTCTACTGCAAGAGTAGCGCTATAGACCATGTGACCACCGAAGTGGATATGGAACTAATTAATGTTTAGATTGTACAATAAAGGGAAATGATTTAGGGCGGACGTCGTGAATTCTCTGTTCTACGAACACGGATCGTCTAAAAGGTTGTCAACTTCTTGTCGTCAGGGAGGTTGTCGGTGACCTCCAGATTCCAAGGCCATGGCCTCGCTGCAACCCTCTACCGACTTCCGGGTCTTTTTTCTTCCTTGCAAATTAGCTTTCATTAATTAGATCGTCGGATAGAACAACGCTCTAAGTCACACTTTTCAAAGCCGTAGTTTCTGTGGAACAATGTTGCAAATAACACCTTTTTATCACTCGCAGCATTGGCCGAGAGGGTTTAGAGGCGTTAATGCTCGCATTGGATTTAGTTCACCGTTGACGGGGAGGTCGAACCTTTTGTGCTGGGGATGGGTTTTCATATGTGATTTTACTGTCCCTTTCCTGCCCTCTTTTTTTTGGGGGGGTGTGTGGATGCAATTTTACTAAAACTACCTTCCTCAAACCGGACCCATATATTAGGCAATTGATAATATCTTTCTAAACGCACTAAGAGTAATAAAATCTACCACTTAGGACTTAGCCTACCTAATTATATATATGTATATGCCTATATAATAAGGCAATTTTATATTATATATATTTAAATCTACTATTAGTTTTGGCACTAAGTGGTTTTATAAATTGTAACGCCCAGGCTATTAACGGTTTAATCCAAGGGCTGGTGATGGGGAGAGAGGTTATAGAACACGTGCACCCGCATCAGCGTGACTGGAAGATGAGAAAATCCTAGTTTTGATAAACCACTCACCAGTGTACCTAGTCAGGAATCAACCCTGGCCTCCCCAATAGGTAATTCAAGTCATTACACCAGCGTTTTTTAACTGGGGTGTACTGAAGGAGTTTGGGGGAAGGTCCAAAAGAATCTAGAAACAAATTTAGGAATAAAAATAAATCTTTTTAAATCCATGATCAACATTATTTATCAAAATAACACATTGATCAGAATTTTAACTATTGAACTTTAAAAATGTAATTTACATACTTGTTTTCTAGTGATAAAACTCTCTTTAAAAAAACTGATGGTGGGCCATGAGTTGAATGAAAGAAGTTGGAAAACTCTGTTTTTCACCAACCCTGCTCGGCTTTCCGTGCCTGTGGGTCAGTCGTTAAGAGAGGGCAGCCACAATTTTAAGGGACCTTGGTTTAATTCCTAGTGGTGGTGACATAAATATTTACTATTTATATAAGAGTTCGTCCTGCTATCTATGTTAATAAATATCTATGAGCTGGCGCTAGGTATGCAGTATTAAATGGACTGGCCTACGTTTCGTTGGTTTATAAGTCCTGCTATTCAATTAGTTGTATATAGGTGTTAAGGATGGGCGTTTAATATTAGACTTAAGTCGTAGTTTAGACTAGTTTGGTACGTCGGATTATGATATAATTTGTGTGTTTAGAAAGTAGATTCGTTTAATAAGTCTTGCGTGACTTATATAACTTTATTAAAAACCAAAGCTCAATTTTAGGAATTCATTTGCCGGAGTATTTTACAGTTAATTGCTCCCTCTAATTTCCCCCTCACCCCCGCCCTCCTAACAACCCTTTGATCCACAACGAATGAAATGAGACAAGGCAGACCATAACATCCGGAGCGGGCAGAACTTGTGGGGGTGGCGCCGGAATTTCTCAGAATTGTGTCAACGTCGCCTTCAATTACTGACTTTAAAACGAATTGGAAGATAATTTCGAGCAATTCAAAATATTATTTTTCTTTCTCAAATAAAGAAAATATTTTAATCGTGAGGATTTTTATTTTATTTTTAGATTATATTAAATCTTGACGTTTTACATGCCTTAAAACTAAAAAAAAATTGGCTCTACAGTATATATTACAATGTATACTCCATTCACGGTAGGAATTACTCTCTGAAAGGTCTTTTTTCCTACCAATATCCTACTAGATAATAGCTTTCTGGTTAGGGAAAAAGGCCTTTCAGAAAACAATTCTTACGCTGAACAGACTTTATTTGTTCATCCCTTCCGTCCGTATACAATCCATAGGGTTGCCATGCACTTGTAAAAACAGGCACAGCTGAGGAAAAACTGGGGATTTCACAAAACGCTAAAAAGATAGGCCTACTTGAATGTTTTAGTGAATTTTATATATTTAACTCCAAACTTAAAAATAGTAGGCCTTTACATAAAAGAAAACTTGAACTAAAGAACCAAGCTCGCTGATTACGACAAATAATGTCTTATGCCCCCGTTCCCACTGAAATATTGAGTTGCGTAGTGATTTCATTCCAATCAAGTTCGAATAAGCAGCTATAAACACCAAAAAGATACTTTAAAATAGTTACTTTTTTGTGAAAAATGAAATTTTATTTTCCTGTCTAGGCTACTACTCTTTCAAGTTATTGTTAAAATAGAAATTCCTTCTGGAAAACCTGGAAAACAAAGTGATTTTGCATAAAGAATAGAGTGGCAACCCTGGTCAGTCAGTATGTCTATACCTGGGGTTACGGCTAGAAACGGTTTTGTGAAGTTCGTTCAAACTTGATATTTAGATATTAGGTATGTTCAATTTATAAAATTAGGGTTCATAGTTATTTGTTCTATAGTAATAATAATAAAAATAAAAATAATTAATATGAAATAATACTCTTATAATAATAGTAGGCCCTACATACATTTACAATATTTTAAATAATTTATATGGGCCTAATTCGGAAATGGTTAGATATGACAATTTTGTTCAAAATGGACATCTGGGGCATGTTTTACATGATAAATAACACTCTACTTGGCGTGTACCCCGAATGGGTAGTAAGATGCGGTGCTAAAAAATTCCACTTTAGTCCTACCTATTTTTCTGATAAAAATTAATTTAAGGGTAGTGTATAAATAAACGAGACTTGAATATTTTGTTGCAAACTATAATAGTAATAATTTACATTTATTTTTAAATTAACATTATAATATAAAATATAAACTTTTCATTCTAACATAATATTAGGACAAACACAACAATCTAAACAACGCGTACCAATGGGCAAACGAACAAAGGCGGCAGTCTCGTCTAGTTTGGTTAGCAGATGACTCGGAAGTCTGGGTTCGAATCCTGGCAAGATTTACTTTTTTTTTTTTCCAAAATGTTTACTCCTACATATTTTATTCTGAAGTTTACCTTCCTCCTCCATACCTAATGAGTGTAGATATACGGATAGGCTAGATGGGTAGTAAGACATAGTGTACAAAATATTTAACAATCAGCTACCATTTTATTTTATATACATATATAATTAAAACTTGAAAAAATTCCTTTGAACAATTATTCTCGGAGTTATACCTAACCAATTTTCATAAATAAAAAATTCAAAAAAATCGAGGATGCGGCCAGAAATTTTAAATTCCAGAAATATTTTGGACTATAATTAGAATAGGAACATAATAACTTTTACTGACTTTTCGCCCGCTTTGGTGGCCGCGCGGTCTAACGCGCAACTCTCGTAGTTGACTAGACTGCCGATGGCGGGGAGATCAAGGTTCGAATCTCGGTCGGGTGTACTGAGGGTGGTTTTCCAAAATAGTTTTCCACTCTCCCTCCAAGCAAATGCTGATACACTTTAAATAAATATAACCTTCTTCATCCCTAAAAATCACTAGCGTAATTAGTAGATAAACGTATAATCCGAACGGGTAGTAAGACGCGGTGCTAAGAAAAAAAAACCTGACTTTTCAATTTGCATTTCTAAAATATAAAGGCTAAATTTGAGAGTTGTAATTGCATAATTGATGCATGATACGTTAATGTTTCGGATAGTGGTGGACGCAAATTTTTTTCAGTAAAAAAAACTATTTTTTTTTCTCAGGAGAAGGTGTTGGCTCGCCCCCTCCTTTGTGACGCCACTGGGCCGATTCACTTTGCTATATACCTAACTGTTGATTCACTCTCTTCAGACACAGGAGTGCCTTGTACTTCTCTGAATGCCTCAGTGAGAGCTAATTTCACTGGAGAATTTACTCGGGCGTAAGACTGAGCGCTCGCGTCAATGAAGTAGTAAGGTATCTTCTGTTCCAAGGCGGTATAGACCTTGTTCACATACAAGGTATACACCTCGTCTTTGGTATCTTATTTTTTATTTTGTGGCTTACGTTCCACTAATCACTATTATAAACTTGGACTATCCAACTTTAGGAGACAAGAGTAAATGGTTAATAGTAGCTATTAGTAATGGCTATCACCGACATTAAATATCTAATATAAGGAATCATTAGAAGGAATAATAGTAGCAGCATTTGCGGCCAATGACTATGGGCTATTCAACCTAAAGAAACAGAACGGAGAAGTTAGATTTTAAGAAAACGAACTGGAGACAGATAAGAAACCACATTCCAAAGAATAAAATACATTTTCAAATGCATCCACTCTGGAAATTAACATCTTGCTCCCGAATTCGAGTTAGACTTTCTGTACACTTGAACAAAAACTTATTTATAACACGTTTTCTCAATATTGTTTATTTCTCGCACAGGATAAAACGTGGACAAAGTCGTCTTTTCTGGCTAGAAGTTAATGGAGAGGTCGGGATTCGAATCACAGCTGAGTGCACTGAGAGTGATTTTTCCTTAAATGGTTTCCTAACTCTCAACTAAACGCGGTAAATTTCCTCTAAATTTTACCCTCCTCCCTCATCCCAACCCCAAGTATACATTTGAGACGATGAACACAAGGGAAGGGGAGAGGGGTAATATAGTTTATCAAAGGGCTCTACATAATTCTAGAGCTGAGTGTACATTAGATCACGTGATCTCGGGACTTGTTTATGACGCAAAATAGATTTAACATCGATGGAATACGTGAACTATTGCAGCGTTTTTAAAACTGTGCTCCGCGAAGCCCTTGGGCTCCGCCACAGTTAGGGTCTATTATCTCAGACTCCGTGAGGCAATACTATAGTATCCTTTATTTGTTTTTCACACTAAAAAATAGCATCAGTAATAATTAAGATTGACAATTCTTTCAAATATGAACAAAGGAAATTTTCCAAAGTCGCAGCCCAGAACTTGTGATGTTTTCCGTTGGTTTAATACTTTTATACTTGTAAAATGTAACTGTCCTTATTGAATGTTCATAATATTAGTGGGAAAAAAATATTATGAGGGCTTCAGCATTTATTATTTCTTGTGCAAGGGCTCCTTTAGTCTAAAAAGTTTGGGGACCCCTGAACTATTGGATAGATATTCATCCAGGATGGGTAAGAGGTTGGGAGGTAGAAGGGAGTCAGGAGAAAAGTAAATTGATATTTTCCGCTGGTAGATTTTGGTTGAAACTTTTGTATACAGGGTGTTTTTTTTAACATTTGCTTCGCGTCTATTTGGCTAAGTGGTTAAGATTACTTTACTATAAGTCAAGCTGATCCGAGCTCGATTCGGGTGGTTCTGATCAATATAATTACTATTTGTTAAGTGTGTGTGTGCGTGTGTGTGTGAGAGAGAGAGAGAGAAGCATCGAAAAATGGAAGTCAAATATCCTTCGCCTTGACTTCGATACCCACATTAACCTTTGCATCTTCGAATCATTACGATGGAACACTCAGTTTGTTATAAACAAAATACAAATTTGAAATATCTCGCTAAATACGACATATTTCTACATAAAACCATTCTTAAAATAATTGCTAAGCAATATTTTAACACCGACTAGTGATTAAATGACATGTATAACGTAAGCATAGATAAATCATTCATATGTCAGCAAAATATAATATTGTGTACATTTGTTTTTTCTCTAAACTTTCTCCTTACCTCAATTCACTTAATGGATGGTTAAAAAAATTAAAATGAGTGCTATAAAACAACAAAAACCATATCAAAGGCTTCGGCTTTGACTTTGCTACGCTTCAACTAAGATGTGCATTTAAAAAACGACCTTCTCACAACCCTAATATATGTTTACGAGTTCATACTATTATTCTATTTGTAACTACAGTAGCCCCATGACTTCTTTGGTGCTGACAGCTGACGGCTTTGTAAAGCTACCAGACCAAATTATGTATCCCTACGCCGACCCATATGATCTGCAAAAAACATGTGTTTAGCAGCTGTCACTTCTGACAGTCAAAATTTAGGTATATACCTAAATGTTGACTGTCAGAAGTCAGCTGTGAGCTGTCAGTCAGCACCAAAGAAACCATGGAGCTACTGTATCTAGGCACTAGGGCAGGGTGTGTAGTGATGGACTTACGCCTTAGGTTGTTAGTTTGTAAATCCTGCTATCTATTTAATTAATAGCTAGGCACCAAGACTGGGTGTATAGTGTCAAAGTGCCATTTAGGTTCAGCGAGTTTGTAAGTCCTGCTATTTAGCTAGTAAATATCTAGAAGCTAGGGATGGGTATGTAGTATTAAACGTGCTGTCCTAGGTTTTGTAAGTCCTGCTATTTAATAAGTAAATCTAGGGCCGTGTGTAAAGAAAGGCCAAGGTTCAAAATAATGCTGGATTTAGCTAGGTTTTATTTTCCTACAAGTTTTTAAAATCTTTATTCATGCAAATACGCATACACTTTCTCTATATTTCATATTACCCACCTCTAACTCATCAGTGTAAATATGTGTATAGCCCGGATGGATAGTAAGACGCGGAATACGGGAAAAACAACATTAGTTCAACTACCTTTTTTTAATATACAAGTCAGTATTTTATGGGTAGCGTGCTGCGAGTACAAAAAACTGCTAATTTATTGTCAAGTCTGCAGATAAGAAAAATAGGTCAGCGTTTATCGCCCTCAGTGACAACCGTACGGCGACTCTACTTCCGTTGCTAAAAAAACTTTCTCAAAATGGCGATGATTATATTATGAGAAGTGGGGGGGGGNAAGGGGGGGGGGGGGGGGTTGCATAGCCTTGTCGCCAAAATTAGAACCTTATTTATCTATTAAAAAAGTTACTTAGATATCTAATCACGCCGTTCCCTTATGGGATAGGCAAAAAACTGTGCATATAGCTCGAAAAACAACTCCGTACTTAATCCAACCTCACTAACTTTCTCCACACTTCCCTACCCTTGCATATTCCCTTCGCTTCAACAACTTCCATACACCGAGTCATACATGTTCTTTTATTCTTAAAACTCTAATGTTTCTCTTTTTCACACATTTGTCTACAACAATTGGCCACGTATTACATGGCCTAACCCTTCCTTTTGATCCACTCCCTCTACCTTCATTTAATTTATTTTCTTCGTTTCTCGATCCACACTCATCCTATCAACATGCCTAAACCAACGTGACACTTGTTTCACATTGACCTATTGAATTCCCTTTCAAACCGCACTCCTTCAGCACCCATTCATTACCGACTCTGCCCATACGAGTTTGTCCACAGACATTTCTTGGATATCTCATTACACCAGCATTTACCTTGCTCTAGTGTTTCTCCTGAAACACTCATGCTTCACATCCATAAAACAATGTTGGCGTTGACACACTTTTATATACTGCCATCTTTGCCTCTTTCAATACTTCTACTTTCTTTGTAATAGTACACATATATCCAACTACTCTTCGAGATGCATTTACCCGTCCGTCGATTTCACCATCAATCCTTCCATTAAAAAAAATCTGCCTAGATACACAAAACCATTCACTTGTTCTAACAGTTTTCCATTTATACTAAGCTTACAATCATTTCCTGGTCCTTCCTTATTAAAATGTACACCTTACTTTGGAGACATTTATACGAAGATTAATTCTGTTGGGCGCCACATTCAAACGATTTAATGCATTCTGTAAGTCCATTTCATTCCAAGCCATTAATACGGTACCATCTCCATATAGCAGTACTTTCACATTAACATTGTCCATTTGTACACTAACCGCGTCCTTACAACCATCCCTCATATATTTATCCATGAATACATTAAACAACACCGCAGACAAAACACAACCTTGGCTAACACCATGTTTAATATCAAACCATTCGCTCAAAGCTTCATCCATCCTAACGGACGCTTTACCTTCATCATACACCACTATAATCACTTAACTAACCATTCATCCACACCATACTCTCTCAGGACATTCCATAACATACTCCTATTCGCACGATCTCCACATCAACAAATGCACAATTTACTTTTTTCCTTATTTCCATACATTTCTCCTTCATTTGTTGCAATACAAATATCTGGGCCATGCAACCTCTCTAACTGACATGAAACCACATTGCACAGTGCACACCCCAAGTCTTGTCCGCAGTTTTTTCATGTACCCTCTCAATTAAGACTCTCTCAAAAAAACTTTGTTTGCAATACTCAACAAATTAACTGCCACATAATTCTTACATTCACTTTTACTGCCTTTGCCTTTGTACAAAGGAATAATGACAGTTACAGTAGCCCCATGGCTTCTTTGGTGCTGACTGACAGCTCACGACTTTGAAAAGCTACAAGACCAAATTATGTGTCCCTACGCCGAACCATATGATCTGCGAAAAACATGTGTTTAGCAGCTGTCACTTCTGACAGTCATAATTTAGTTATATACCTAAATGTTGACTGTCAGAAGTCAGCACCAAAGAAGCCATGGGGCTACTTTACTTAATATATTCTAATGTGTTCCTAAGTCGAAGCATATGCAGGACAGGTAACTTTTTACGGATAATAAATTGTGACAAATTTAATAAAACACATTTTGTTTGACCTCGCAATGCTATTTTCTCTATCCTAACTGTTACATTTTACAAAAGGTTGTTTCTAGAGCTATCTTACTATACGTCCACATCATTAGGACAGTTCGGGTTGAGTTAGCTAAACGATAGTGTGCTTGACTCTCTAACTCGAGAAGCCAGAGGTTCGAGTTTTTATTCTTTGAGTCTAGCTTCACGTCTGGGTTGAACGTATTTTAAAAAAAATAGAGTAGGGATTAGGAAGGTAGAATTTAAAGTAAATGTACCTCGTATTTTGGTGTAAGGAGAGTGGTAATCCATTAAGGGAAGAATCACCCCCAGTACAATCACCCGAGATTTAAATCCTGACCTCCCAGTCATAGGCAAACAAGACTAGTTTGAGATATTGAGCCTTATTTATAATCTAGATTCGGAGGTCAAACAGTCTTCCATTCGACCTGAACTGGTTGATATTCGTACCGGGCGATTTGTTGACTCCCTGACATAGACTATAGATGCATCCTTTAGTCTCCCTATACCATTTATTCATTCTCTTCTTCCTTTGTCCTTAAATTAGTAGGCCCAAGAGTAGATTGCAGAAATTCCGAATGGACAGTGAGGTTAACAAACAAAATTAATGATTCTCCGCCATGGTCGAAAGTAAAGGCGATGCCAAAAACTACCTACTCTTGAGTCCCTCCTGGTGGTATCGTGTTTGAAACCAGATAAAAGATTTGAAATCGAGTTTTACTATGCAATACCATTGGTTCAAATTCCACTGTATTTAGGAGATCGCAGGGTCTAATAGTTCAGGTCTACAAATGTGTCGAATTGGTTAAAACATAAGCTCACAACCAAGAAAAGGTTACCCACATGACCGCACTTAGAGGTGTTCTAACGGTGCGGCTTCACAAGGCCCCATGATTTTGGGAGCCCCGCGCTTGCTTAAGTGATAGAAGGAAATACAATTTGGAATGAAAATCTTTTGCTTGCGCGCTCCTACAGTAGTCTCCATGTATAGGCGATCTAACAAACACGGTCAGAGTGTTAAAACAAATAAAAACATAATTCATGTGGTTTGATTTATTAAACGAGTGAAGCGAGTTTTCTGTATAAACTCCGCCTATTTTCATGTGTCCGTCTGTAGTGGATATGTCTCACGACAACTTTCGAACGAATTCACCGATTTAATTCATACTTTCCATAATGGTTCTTTGTACCTTTATTCAGATCAAAGTTGTTGGGTGATAAGGACAATTGAACAAAGTGTTGGGGATAAATCAACCCTTATGTCATTTAAATGTATAAAAACACGGTTTCTAGCATTAATTATTACATTTATTTAATTTTTAAAGCATTTCCTGATAGCTTATGCGGCTGAAAATGGGTATATCGGTGCAAACCTGTGTAGAACCTTAAAACATACATTGAGTTTTTTCATATTTTTTGGGGGTGAGGGGAACGGTGAGGCATATAATTGGGGGCCTAGCAAATGAAGTTCGCCCAGAGCCCCACGTCTGCTAAGGGCAGCCCTGGTTATCCACCTAATATTTAATATTTTACTCATTTAATGGTGTTACAGGATATTGGCAGTTTTCACTGGCTTAGTTATAGCGTAAACGCAACCGCCAGATTTCAGATTATGAATGTGCTGTCTAATGAGGAAGAAGCTCGGATTTCTCAGAGTTTGTCTTGTTTGTCGTCGTGAATATAACCCGGCACTCTTAATTATCCAAACAGACAACCTACATACTGAAACTAAAATGTTGACATCAACGAACCACCGTTGAAGGAAGGATGGATTTCTAAGCGCCAGTTTAGTCATGGAAATAACAAGCTGAAACATCATGAACGGGGGGGGGAATTAATCTAGTATGGATAGCGTCCCGACCTTCCGAGTTGAGAGTCAGACGTGCTAACTACTAACCCTTGATCCTTGACTGGGTGGGGAGAAGGTTTGGTTTCGAATACCGATCAGGTCTTTCTACTGATTTATTTTTTATTAAATTGTTTTCCATATTCATATGCTGGTACATTTCATCTAAATTATATCTTCTCCATACTTTCCCTGTTACAATATGTGGATAGCCCGAACGAGTGGTAGGATAAATATGACGGAGCAAAATATGCTATAAAGTTATCCGACAGCCTCGTTACAATGTCAACTTTGCGAAGATGGAATTTCCTGTATATTGGGAGAATACTTGCCCCGGAAACATGACCTTGGTAAGGAAAATTGGATGCCGATGCCTTGGTGGAAGAATAGTCCAAGTACAAGGTGGGGCCGAAACACTTAGACGATTAGTAACTTGAAAATTAATACTTTAATTGAAAAGTAAATATTCACTAGCTAAATTAAAAAAACTACATACTACACTTTTACACTTTTTGAAGATAATGTCACCCAGGTGAGCTCCACCGGACGCCAGGTAAACCTCAGCTCGTTGTACATCACTTTCCTCATTATAAATCGTCTACTTATTTCCGCCCCATCCTATATGTTCAACGTTCCAAGTCTGGTCAACCGTTCACATATCATCATAGACTAAAATATTACTAGAGTGCTTGCTGACGCATCATGCGTCAATGTTTCAATGACATTTCTCAACTTAAAACTTAAAATTTTTGGAAATGTAAACTGTAGATTAAATTAATCGAGGTCGACCTTGGTGGTCTTGAGGTAAAGTTCTCGCTTCAGCACCCATTGTTCGTGAGTTCAAACCCAACTGGGGTCGACGGAATTTTCTTGAGCGATAAAAAATCCGTAGCACAACTTCCTTCGGAGAGGAAGCAAGACTTTTGGTCCCATCTCGATTGTGACATGTGAAAATACCTTTCCCGGCAAAATTGGTATGCTCTTTCGCTCTCGCTCATAGAAATTATCATGTACCGATATAATCAGTTGTTCAGAAAATTCACGTTAAGTACCTAAAGTAAATAAGGAAAATTAATTAAAATGTATATTCCTTTGCCTAATTTTAACCCAAATTAAAAAAAAAACTTTGAATAATTTTTGGAACTTAAAATGGTTAGGGCAAATCCTTGGTGTATAATCCTTCTTATCTAAAAAATTATGAAAACTGGGTGGGTAGAACCCCAATGATCATTTTTGGAAAGAATTGCTTCACATTTTAAATATACAGATTTTTTTTTATAAAAAATAAATATATATATATATATTACGTTTTGGTTTCACCTAAGGGGAGAGGATGAGGAGGTAAGTGCATCCATATTAGGTGATGGGGGGAGGTGCTGGGAAAAAAAGTGTTAAACCAAATTTGGGAAACCAGTCATCCAGTCAAAATTAGAAACTTGACCTCCCCCGTCACACCGATAATCCGATCTATTGATAAACTGACACCTCAGTCCGTGTGACCATGTGATCTGTTATTAGTCTCTATCAAGCGTGTCAAACTCGTTTGATAAGAGCCACATTGAAAATCTAAAATTCTGAGGGGGCCGAATTTCAAAAAATTCAATATTTTCACCATTTAAGGTTAAAAAAACTCAATTTTAAATTCTTACTATTGCAAAAAGAAAATTAAAGATTAAAATTAAAAAGACCTAACCTTCAATTTTTTTTAACAAAGATACGTAACCTTTTATAGACAGCAATGCTACTTTGAGTTTTATTTTATAAGTCGTTTTCAAATTGATCACGAAATGCTTGTCCGTAAAACGGGATCTGTCGGGTGTTTTTTTTTTCCATTTCATGAGTGAACACAAACTGCTTAAACTGTATGTGCTGCCAAACATTGCACATATTTAGTTTGCAAATTTAACCACTTTTGAGAATCGATCTCTGGTGAGTAAAGAGTAAAAATCTGGTACACCAACAGCACTTTCTAGATTGCTTAGATATACCCTGATTTTGGTTGAAAGAACAATCGAGAAAATACAAATAAATCTGGTACATCAACCGCACTTTCTAGATTGCTTAGGTATACCCTGATTTTGGTTGAAAGAACAATAGAAAAAAAATTCTTTACGGCCAACATTGATAACAGTTTACTATATTATTTGTTTTATTTTATAGATATTTTTAATATCTATCAAAAGTGGCAGACGCATATGGCATAATTTTATGTATAAATATATTAAAATTGTTTTAGTAACTTTAGTCACTAAATTCTACTGTTCTCCCTACCAAAATCATACTTTACTAAATGTCATGACCTCAAATGTTGTATTTCTACAACGTTTATAAAAAAGATGAAGTTAGCTGAATTTTATGTTGGTTCATCATAATCATGTTATAAATGTCCTTACATAAATCCACATTATTAATTCCTTACAGCATTATTATTATTATCATCAGCAGTCAATACATCATTTTATACCCACTATTAATTTGAATGTTTACCTCAAAATGTTTATAAAAAGCCTTTACAATATCTCTGATCATCACCGCTAGATGCGTGGACTAAAGCGTCAGTCCCGTCTTAACTAGTTTGTCACTTGACTAGTGGGTTGGAGCTCCAATCCCTGTCGGGTGTAACTAACTGAGTGGTTTTGTTTTTTTTTTCCTAATTGGTTCCTCCCTCTCCCTCCGCACTTGCCCCTACCAATTCACGTAGTTAAGGTGGGGGATGTAGGAAATGCAAGAAAGGTGCAATTTTTTTTAATAGTTTTCATAGCAAAACAGTTTTTTGGCCAAATTAAATAAAATATTGATCTAATAGAAACACAGGGTTTAATTTTCATCACATGATGATACAGTTCTTGAATATCTGTCATGAGCATAGCGACATTAGATGAGAAACTTTTTAAATTAAGAGAAAAAGTTGTCATTAAATTCCAGGACACCCTTGACAGATATTCAAGAAATGTTGATATCATCACGTGAAGAAAATTAAACTCTATGTTAACTGTGGAGAAAGCTTATAACCCGAAGGGGTAGCAAGACGCGGTGTTGAATAATAATGAAAAAAACCGTGGAGAATTATTTTATTTTTTTATATATAGTCACTGCATTGAACGAAAATTCAAGTTTTCTAAGATTTAAGAATGTTGGGTTCGATTCCCGGCACGACCGGTAAGTGTATCATCGATGACATTAAGGCTTTCTTCTTTCATAATGATGAATTGATGACTGGGAGACTGGGTGTTATATCTGTTCTAAATCAAAGTTGGTTTTTAAGTTGTGTTTTGATACGATCAGCTTTTAAAGTGCTCGTATCATAGGGCTACCCATATATATATATATTGGCAGGATCGACAAATTGAATTTATTTTTACAATTCACACAGTTTGCAAGTTATTGTAATCACTACATTATCAATGGTCACTAATTCGAAGATCCCGGGTTCTATTCCCGTGTCCCGGTGTTATTTTTCAACTAATTTAAATACATTGAAATGCGGTCCCCTTTATACGAACAGTGCCATAATTACAATGATTTGCAGCTTCTGTGTTGATATTCATTGGGATTTACTTCTAAAATTACAATCTTGTATTATATACCTGGTAGCATAACAGCCCTCCCGACTCTCAGATGGCTGTGGTTGGTATCTGATACCTCTAGATTGGTCGCTCACATATAGGTGACGATTCTCACACGTCCATCATAGACTCAGCCTTAAGCTATGAGTGAAAAATGAGCCTGAGCACGAGACAATTCCTGAATAGCTCAGTGGTAGAACATTGACATGCTAAGCCAAAGGGCACGGGTTCGATTCCCGTGTCCAGATGTCATTTTTCAACTAATTTAATTGAAGGTAGAATAAAGCAACGCCATACAATTAAGTATACATGAAAGGTGAAGCTTGTAGGATGAATGATTATATATAATTACTGGGATCAGCCGTAACCGAATCATATTTGAATATATTGAAAAAAATGACACCTGGACATGGGAATCGAACCCCGGGATCTTTGGCTTAGTGCGCCATTGCTCTGCCACCACCAAGCTATCTAGGGATCGTCCCGTGCACAGGGTCACTTTTTTCATTATTATTATTATTATTATTATTATTATTATTATTATTATTATTATTATGTGATCCCTGGATATCTCATTGGTAGAACATTGATGTCAAAGGTGCCGGGTTCGATTCGCATGTGCAGGTGTCTGTTTCGAATCTATTCGAATAATTTAAATTAACTTAAATTTAAATTAAATAATTTTCTAGTTTAAGTTAGTTTGTAAGTCCTTATATCTAATTAGTACATATCTAGGTGCTTGTTTGAATATGTAGCAAACGTATGGTACTAAACTAAGTCAGCTTGTAAGTTCTTATATTGACACAATACGTTCATTTAGAAAGCGCACGTATAATATTCTAGTAAGGTAGGCAGGTGATGTGAGGTCTGATGAAATGAGTTCTCCTTTGAAGGTCTTGACAAATGTCCGGTTGGGAGACGTTGCTATCCACGCGTGATTGAATCCGAGCATTAAGGACGATATTTATATGTAAATTATACGGGAGCACGGACCCAAAGAGTTCTCTCCTCTGTTCAACAAAGTTTCTTTCTATTGACTCATCAAGGTTGTCACGAAAATGTTACGACAGCAAAAAATTGAAAGTAACAAATAGTTTGTAATCGGTTTATGACATTGCCATATTAATGGTCCGCCAACCCCCATCACACGATTCAAGAAATAATAATAATAATAATAATAATAATAATAATAATACAGAAACAGGTTTTATATATACTAAGTGAAAGTGATAGTCGGATACGAACGGGCATTAATCTAATCTTTTACATTTTAAGGTGTCCTCATTTGTTTTAATTAAAATGTTTCTTTACGTGCATTTGGCTTATATATAAGACTAAGTGGCTAGGGAATCTAAATACACGGTTAAAGAGGTATTTAGTAGATCACCGAGTTTTGGCGTTTTACTGACACCATTTTAACATCAACGTTACCCGCGTTGTAGGGCAGGCAGTCTAATTGTCACCATCATCTAGTCTGGTTTTCCGGTTTGGGGTCCGAAACTGGCTAGGTGTATCAAAGATGCCCCCCCCCCCCCGCTGGGTATACAAACCGGGAAAGGTACCCCTTTATAGCCAGCAATACT
>CABFWO010000060.1:562031-573455 GCA_902155825.1 Timema genevievae
GGGGGGGGGGGTGAAATACTCACTTCTACTTTCATATAGTGTACGAAACAATTTCAATCGGAAAATTTTCCGTGGTGGTGGCTTGCGGCCTTCCAAGTAGGTTAAGTGGTTGCTAGATTAGGTTGGATTTATATTTATGTATAGTGAATATATAATAGTAAATAGTGCATAAAATACAGGGCACAATTCATAAGAAAAATACAACGGTATATAGTTAAACGTGATTACAGACTTACTTAAATCGAGTTTCCTTGATTTTTAAAAATTGGCCTAAACTCTTTGCTCTACTAGATAAAGTGTTTAAAAATACTTCACTTATGGGTTTGCTCGAAAAACAACGTTCATTAAACCGTGTCTTGTGAAACATGAAAATAACCTATTATAAGTGGTTCCTGGACGATTTAATCACTTTATTGTTACTTATTTGATAAAATTTTTGGTTTTTAGGGTCCTTTAAAACTTTAAAAATTTGGGAAATCTTGATTGCATTCGTTCAGTTTAAATAACTGGAATTATTTTTCAAAACATAATTCAAAATTTTCTAAAGCGTAAATTCTCCGGAAAAACTTATTCTAAGGTAAATTTTTCCATCTCACATCCCTCTAATATTCTTACGTCAAGTTGTTGTTTACATGACAAACAGAATACCATTCGTCAATTTTAAATATTTTCACTCTAACTTAAATGGTACATTTTTAAAGATTCTAATTTGGATTAGAGATTCGAGATACATTTTTAAGATTCGGATTCGAGAAATACAGGATTCGGCCCACCTCTAATATTTTGTTTATAATATCACAAATCATATTTCTTTCTGAATAGGGTGATGAAAACGAAAGTGAAGGAGCTTAAGGGTAAACCCTTTTCTTCGCCTCTGCCCCCCTCCGCGGCCTTCAAAAGGTAGCCATGCTATGATGTGTTTTGGCATGAAAAACCTCTTAAAATGTCTTCTAGAGTCATTAGATGTTATAAATACCCCTCTTTCCAAAACTATATTCTGGTTGTGCCTCTAACTGGAAATGGCCGATGACCACGCCGACGGAAAACTAAACGCCCTTTTTGGTGCAAAACATTGCAGGAAGCCTTTGTTTTGGGATTATTCTCAACTTATCTGTTACGAGCTCTCTTTAATGGGTGGGGCGAGGATTTGGAAACTTTTGTGGAGTACAATGGTGACATTTCCCGGCACAACCCCCGGGATCTGGTCGACCTTTTTACCATTGTAAAGGTTACCCAGGTGCCATGTCGATAAGGCCCCTAGCCACGTGGCACGGAACCGGAAAACAAGGGAAACTCACCTTTAGCTTACGAGCACAAAGTAAAGCCTTGTGGAACCCCGTTTTTTAAATTATTTTTTCCCTTTATTTTCTTTCATTAGTTCGGTTTGGTAACAGGGCACCTGAGTGTATATTGACAACCTTGAGTATTCTAGTTGGATAAACACAACAACCAAACTCTGTACCACTTGGTAGAAGGTAACAATCCTTATTTCTTAGTGATTCCTCTTCTACCTGGCCGGAATTTGTGTTTGCGACGCTCGCCCCGATGTTAACGTAATTCATTTAATACTTAATTTTAGTGTCAGGTTAACTCTTACCGTGAATAAGACCAACTTTCGTAGTTACTGCCGGAAAACCAAGTGACTATCATGGAAACTTCGGTGTAATTTGGAAGTAGTTTGGGTTCTATTCTTTAGTGATGTTTAATTACAAACGTACAGGCAGACGTGATAAAAGTAGTCTTACATTGGATTTTTTATCACCACGTCTTACTACCCGTTAAGGATATACGCCTATGTATTAATTACTCCAATGTGTTATGGATTATGAAGGTTTAATTTAGAGGACATCTGCCCGCATTTGCATGGAGGGAGAGTGGAAAATCGTTTAGGATAGAAACATCCTTAGTACACCCGACGAGGATCGAACCTCAATCTTCCCATCATCGGCAGTCTTAGTATATTGCGAGTGTAACGCCTTAGACCATACGGCTACCGAAGCGGGTATTAGAAAATTGAAAACTATTTTCCTTTCATGTCTTCAAACAAAAGTAAAATGATTTTTTGTTTGTTTTTTAAATAAGTTTGATAGTTTATAGTTTATAAAAAAATATACAGGTTTGTTTCAATGTACACATTAAATCTTTAATGTTGACGGACACGGACAATTTTCTGAAATTTACCAGGCCTATAATTTTGTTGATCACCTTAAATATTCTCGAACCCGCTTCGTTGGCTGCATGGTCTAAGGCGCTACCCTCGCAATATAATATACTGCTGATGATGGGAAGATCGTGGTTCGAGCCTGGTCAGGTGTACTGAGGGCTAAATTGTTTCCCATTCTCTCTCCACGAAAATGCAGGTACACTTTCTTTATCTTCAACTTTTCTCATCCCTAGCCCGTTAGTGTGATTAATACATAAGCGGATGCCTACAACCTGAATGGTTAGTAATACTAGGGGATGCGCATCGTATATTTCGTAGTAGCTACCTATCTTATTTCGTGGGACCTAATATAATTGTTTCATTTCAAGTTTCTCTATAGAATTAATTACGATAACATCGCTCGTGTATGTGTATGGGACATGAGGTAGCAATGCTTGTAGAACACGTAAAGCAATTGTGTTGGTATCCGTACTTGTGGTCACGTGGTATAAGGCGTCAGGCTCTAAATTCAGGCCTATTGGATTGCCGGTGACAAGGAGGTTGGAAGGTCTAATCTGTCTCCATGGTTTAGAAAGGTTAACAACAAGTGTAAGGAAATCGTGATAAAATAAAGTTTTTTTTTAAATATAATTTTCGCCGCGTCTTACTACTCGTTTGGCCTATCCGGATTTGATTGGGGGGTAATGATGATGATGATTAAGGTATGTATAACCGCATTTGCGCGAGGGAAGAGTGGGAAAACATTTATTTAAAAGTTTAAGCACACCCGGTCGAGGTTTGAACCCTGATCTCCCCGTCATCTGCAACCAGACTAGATGAGCTTTACGCTTAGACCCACGCGCTCACCATTAAGGGTCAACATTTTGCAATTAACTCGCCCCCACGAATCTGTGACTCTCATTTTATCAAATTGAAGTATTTTCATATAGTTTGTCAAATTGAAATTACATACTTATTTGTCCATTATTTAGTTTTTTAATTGATGTAAAAGGGCAAAGTTACCCTGAACCGACAAACTTGTACAAAAAACTACTTCAGAAAATATTAAATACAAAACTTTAATTACCATTTTATCTGTACCGACTTAGCCAAGGTGTTGGACACAATATGAAATTTTAATTACGCAACTTTTTAGTAGTTTCTTGGGTAGTTTGTCATACTTTAAAGTACGATCACTTTTTTTTATCGTCTCGTCTTACTAATCATCAGGGCTCTTTGCATTTGACTACACTAATAAAATAGTTATGAGAAAGATATATTTCAGAGAAAATATATCCGAATTTTCGTGGAGAAAGAGTGTAAAATCATTGAGGGGAAAACACTCTCGGTAAACTCGACCGGGATTCGAACCCTTACTTGTGCGTTCCCGGCAAACCGGATTAGATGAGTATCACTTTTATTCAATGACCACCGACATTGGTTTATGATCGATTTAAAATAAATCAAGCTCTGTGGTTTTCTTTTAACTGAAACGAGTTGTACTTATAATTATCATAAAACTCTGTGAAAATCTGTGTATTGCCATTCAAATATTTAAATTGGAAATGCGCTCGCGAGATTTTACCTGAGTCATGGTTTATTAATGATCATTCTCAGCAATTAGGACTTTGTTTACTCCCCTTATTTCTACCGGAGTAATCCGTCTAATCGATCGTTCGGTTACCCGCTTCGGTGGCCTCATGGTCTAAGACACTACTCTCGCAATAGACTAGACTGCCAAAGACGGGGAGATTGAGGTTCAAATCTCGGTCGGGTGAACTGGGGGTGGTTTTTCCTAAATGGTTTTCCACTCTACCTCCACGCAAATGTGGGTTCGCTTCCTCTATATTCAACCCTCCTAATTCCTAATCCATTAGCGTAATTAGTACTTAAGCGTATAACCCGAACGGGTAGTAAGACGTGGTGCTAAATATTATTATTATTAAGAAAATATACTGATAATATATAAAGGTGAATTTTTACTATATCATGTACTAGTTTAAAGGTGTAATTCGATTATATATGAGTAATTTGTTAATTTTGTCTAATGTCTTCTTTTCCAAAACAAAAGCATCACTTGTATAGTAGTGTTTAATTTTCACATATTATAATTATACGAAAAGATGGATGACGACAATTTATCTTCTAGATCCAGCATACAACAAACACCCACAAGAAAATACTTATTCCTGATTGGTAAGCCAAAAACTGGACCTTACGTTTCCAACTTCAACATCCCAAAATTTTTAAGTTAAAAGTTTAAGTTTAAAGTCACAATTATGTCTGATAATTTCCAGAAATAGTACTTAAAGAGTTTTTAGAATTCACACATTCAACTTTATGGGCCAGTTTCATAGTCAGATTTAGTACGCCTCAAGTGCGGCGCTATACTAAATACAAGACGTCACCTACCTGAAATTGAATGGAATGGGCCAATTTCATATGCGAAACTGGCCCAATCCATTTTGGTCTAGGTAGGTGTCGTCCTGTATTTAGTATAGCGCCGCACTTGAGGCGTACTAAATCTGACTATGAAACTGGCCCTATGTCTCTTAAGTTAAATTATTTTATTTGCGTAACCAGATTAAGTTTGTCGTTGTTTTGTTTACAATGTCTCCTCTTCCCCGATTCACCACCCTCCACCCCTTGGTGTTAGTCCGCCACGGAAATTACCACGGGTGGGATCCAATCTATCACCGCCGCTCAATTTCCCCTCTCCCTGTACACCACCACCCCATGTAATTCTTCTCTGTTCGAGCTACTGATGAGGCTCAGGCTTGGCAATCACCTGCAGCTCTTTGCATTAATAGGGGCCTAGGGTGTTTGAGGGAAGGAGGGAGTGGGGGGGGGGGAAGTTTCGCCTTTTGACAGGTACGGGAAGTGGTTGAGAGTTGATGTTCAGCTCAGTTGACAAGTTCTAATGTGATTTTGGTGGCTGAGAAGCGAGTTTTGTTCCTTCCTATTAGGACAACTGTACACTCTGGATCGATAAAGTACTGTCCAATCACAGAACACTACCCAGTTGGGATAGAAGTTTATGCAACGTGCAATACATACTCGAGAGAGGAAAAAACAACTTCATTCATAAATAACAAAACAACAAAGTAAAATTGGACGTAACTATTTATGAATGAAAGATATGAGCATTGCGGATTAAGGTAAGCGCCCACTGGGTCGGTACCGCACGGACGGAACGGAAAGTGCAACTAATTCGTAGCATTATTTGTTACCAAGATGCGCCCACTACGTCGGTACCACCGGCAACGGACTCTCCGCCGTTCCGCCATTCAACAGAAAATCCGGGCGAGGGAATTAAAATTAAAAGTTGTCCGGAATTTTTGGCGTCATCTTCAACCAGATCAGGAAATAATGTGTGATATTCGCCAGACATAAGTACTTTCCTGTTGATGTTGTGAACCCAGAATCGTCGTTTCATACATTTTCTTCTCTCCTCTTCAATTAAAAGTCATCTAATGGCTACAAATTCTTCCTCGCTTTCCATATTTAAATAATACGGTGAAATATCACTCAAAAAGCACAACTATAAACATGAAACAAATCTAACAACAACAGAAATGCAAACAGTAAACAAGAAGCTCACCTTCTGGCTTGAGAGCAGCTGCACAAACCGAGTCTCCGTCTGTGCCGTCAGTGCGAATAGTGGGCGCACCCCTCTAAAATGTGCCGTCAGTGCGGTACGTTCCGTACGTGCGGTACTGACCCGGTGGGCGCTTACCTTTAGAACCCCTTCCTCTTCGTCACAGACCAGTAGTCTGCAACTTTCGGCCCACTGACTAATTTTACTTGACCTGCAAAAGATTTAGAAAAACAAATAATAATTGTGTGCCGAATGCGGTCACCGGTGTGTTCAATCCGGCCCCTGGTCCAAATAATTTAAATTTGTTGCGTTGTGAAGCAAGCTTTTTTTTTAACACAACAAAACTGGATTTTAGAAAACCATGTCAAAAATCAACATTTCCAAACTTGGTAAACCATGCCCAAAAAATATATGGCAATGTTTGCATCCTCATATTCATGCGAACAAGTGTTTTTAACCAAAACCTAGGAAAAGGGACCTTAGAAACCGACTTAATGATGAGCAACTGTTTTCTTTCTTGAGAATTGCCTTATTCACAGTTCAACCCAGATTATGAAAACTACAGTAGCCCCATGGCTTCTTTGGTGCTGACTGATAGTTCACAGCTGACTTCTGACAGTCAACATTTAGGTATATACCTAAATTTTGACTGTCAGAAGTGACAGCTGCTAAACACATGTTTTTTGCAGATCATATGGTTCGGCGTACATAATTTGGTCTGGTAGCTTTTCAAAGCAGTCATCTGTCTACTGTGAGCTGTCAGTCAGCACCAAAGAAGCCATGGGGCTACTGTAGTGGAAGCTCATTTACAGTTTCACTCATCTCATGCTCCGTCATATAAATCTTCGGAACGAACTTAAAAACATACTAAGCAATTAAGATCTTTATGATAGTTTTGCATTCCCAATATATTTAATTTTATTGGTGTCAGTTTATTATGTGTGTTTATCATATAATATACATGGTGGCTACAGACAGGGAAAACAGGGAAAAGTCAGGGAATGTTTGAATGACAGGGAAAACAGGGTAATGTCAGGGAATTTAACTAAAAATAAGGAAAAGTCAGGGAATTAAAAATTATGTCTAAAAATCCCATTCATTTCGCAACTAAACACTAAAACAAAAGTTAATAATACCTAAATAAAATAACATTTTAATTTTTAAAATAACTGATATAACTGTTTATGTTTAGTAGATACAAACTTTTTTAATATGTGATCTATAATAAATAAAACAAGTCATCATCCACCATTAAAACTGGAAAAAAAGTAGTCAGGGAAAATTGAAAAATGTTGCCTGGAAATCCTGGAAAAGTCAGGGAATTTTGCAAAATATGTTTTGTAACCACCCTGAATATATTTTAATGGATTTTGAATAAAAGTATTTGGCTCACCAATGTGTTTTTTTTTATCTGGCCTTCCTTTAAGTAAGTTTGCACACCCTTACCTTAGACTATGTGACCACTGATGCAGGTATAAAAAGTTGTTGACGTTATTATTAATAATTATTATATACAAGTCTTTAATAGCTGTTTTAAGGTAATACAAAAGTTATGACAGATGATTTTCATAATAATATCTCCTTCGAAGCAGGATATTTCAAACGTAAGAGTCTTGTATCCATACAGAAACAAATACATCAAGGATGGATACCAAAGAAAATCTCAGTCATTTTAGAGGATATAGCTAGTAATATATTAGAAAAG
The DNA here is from genome assembly GCA_902155825.1 of Timema genevievae. Classification (NCBI taxonomy): domain Eukaryota; kingdom Metazoa; phylum Arthropoda; class Insecta; order Phasmatodea; family Timematidae; genus Timema; species Timema genevievae. The sequence goes on from CABFWO010000060.1 coordinate 569,478, forward strand.
AATCTAAATAAAATGAACAAATTTAATGGGTGGAGAAAATATGAGAGCCGCACTTCCTTCCTCATGAACTTAGCAAAATTCTTAGTCTTATATATTTCCCAAGACTTATCCCAGCTGTCAAACTATTAAGGGACACTTAGGTCCTTCTCCCCTCTCTCTCTCCATCTCCCCCCACTTCGTCCCATCAATGACAAAGTTTCTAAACGGGGTGGTGTTCGTTCATTGTTCCCTAGGGTTAGCTAGTTCTAATTAAGTGATTATAGTCGTTACTGGCACTAGAAAGTATAACATACTACATAGGTAACATGACAAGTCTCTATACCAACAAGTACATCAAAAGACTTAATAATCAAAGCTTTTTAATGTTTGAATTTCTGCGTATGTAATTTAATATTGTTATTAGCACCGCGTCTTACTACCCGTTCGGGTTATACGCACTTACGCTAATGTGTAATGGTAGGGTGATTGTGAGATGAAATGGAGGACCTACAGTTTAACGTGGAATCCGAACCACGGTGGAGGCCTGGCATTCCTCACATTCACAAGTTGTGATTAATACACATCTTGTCAGAGGTGAAGGAAGGGTTTGGCAATCAGATAAATATGTGCCGGGACCGAGGATTGAACCCCAGACCCCTAGCACAGAAGTCTGACACCTTACCCCTAGACCACCAGGTCACCCTATAAATTTTAATCTACAAAGCAATTAGCGTAAGAAATTACAGGTTAACAGGTAGGGCCTATAGAATTTAGTAAAAAATAACTACAAACTTTAAATATTTTTAAATATTGAATATGTTGTGCATAGTAAAATGTATGCTACTAAACAATATACATTAAGTTATAACAAAACATACTTATTTAATTAACTTCTTATAAAAATGCTAAAATTTACAAATGTTAATATTTATGAATTTAACTCACTTCATCACTTGTCAGTTCGATTTCACTTCCTAGTTTGGCAAAGGCATTGATAATGTCGTTGAAATCCATATCCTCTCCTATAATTTTACTATTTTACCTCAGAAATTGTCAATAGAAAATCATTGTTTATTTTTCTGTCAAAAGTCAACAGTACCGTCTTCAGATGTGTAGTATTTCCGGTTTGCCAAAATCAAAGGTTGCGTTAATTTATAAGCACGGATTGTCGTACTCAACGGTAATACCAGGCTACCAGCGCCCTTCGATTAGGGAATTTCTAGATTAGTTTGGGATAAATTTTAAGAAAAAACACATAACAAATATTGAAATATAATATTATCACAAAATAAAATGACCCGTCAAAGTGATTTATTTGCCAGGCGGGCGGGCGGGAGCATGGTACACTTGGCACATGCCTTAATCCGGGCCTGATTGCATTGGTGCCCATAGTGAACTATAGGACACGTGGCTGCAACTTTTTTTGTATAAAATATTAAACGGCTGACCTATTTGATGTTTTTTTTATATTATTTTTCTAAGGTTCTCATATGAACTTTGATCTTAAAAATTTTTTCCCAGTAAAATTAGGTCGCGTAACTTTTTATACTTTTTGACCTTTCACGCTTTCATTCATATCAAAAGATGAAATGTATCATTGCAGATATATTACTTATAAGGGTGGAAATCAGATTCAAAAGTGATATAAACTAAATGAGCGTCCACAGTATCGATTGCAGGCTTTTTTTTTTTACGTCTTAACAACAGGGTTTTTAAACGCCTTAATATATTATTCTTAGGATTAGGGATTGGGGTTGTAATTTAGAGCAGTGTTCTCAAACTCGCGGCCAGCATGTGGCCCTTCACCAACTGTTTTGCGGCCCGCATAAATGATTACAAAATAAAAATAAATTACCCTTTTTTTTATCAAGTATATTGGTAATATATAGTAAATATAATATAAACCTACTAATGCTTTGCAAAGTCATTGTCTTTATAAGTAACAAGTTTATTTACGAATAGAGCACCAGTATTAAGCCTGCCTGTCGTTGTCTCAAAAGGGATTAAATAAAAAGTGCAGGTGTCTTCCCCCGACGTACTGTCTTCGAATCCAAGAGGATTTCAACAAGTAGTGGTGAATGTTTCAAAGACATGAAAAATATTTTAAATATATTCAAGTTTCCATTTTTTATATAATGCTGACAACGCACATGAATCGAGTAAAATCTCTAGAATGGAATAGGTTAAATGACATTCACATATGCTCACTTTTAAAAGTATCATGTTCAAAGATTATTCCAAATATCGAAAAGCTAATGACAAGAAAATCAGGCACAAATTTCTGGTCAGAAAATATAAAATTTCCTTCGCCGTGTCTAGTTGGTAATTTTTTAGATTCTTTTAAAAATATAAGTGAAAGTATATTGTTATATAAAAATGATAGTTTTCAATGATACAATGTGATTGAAATAAAAGTAACTGATGAAATGTTTGTTTTAACTATTTACCGATAGTTAGGAATAATATCCTATTCTAGTGCAAAGCGTAGTTTTGTAAAGTTGATATTTATTCGTAAGAAATTCATGCGGCCCCATAAGTTCCATCGAAACTTGAAAGTGGCTTTGCCAAGGGTCTGAGTTTGAGAGCGCTGATTTAGAGGAACTGCCACTGCTCCTTGATTGTAACAGGTCAATATGATTCACCTTGTATATATGTGTATTATAATATTCTCCCTTGTTTTAACCGAGTAGTACTACACGATGTGGCTGACATTTGCCTCCTCGCTGTAACCGACGAATATTGCAACATGACTGGTAGCTGTGTGCATGGCCAGCTGTAACCAGCCAATATTACTACTTGTGGTTGTGTGTCTGACCGCTCTTGACATTTTCTCTCTGGCTGAGATCGACCAATATTACAACTCAAAGCTGTATGCTTTACGACATGTTGTCCATGTTGTTGCAGGTTCGAGCCCGGAGGCGGGCGTACCGGACATGACCGTCATATCAGACATCGACGAGGTCGGTATCAACAGGAACCTTCAGGTGCGCTACGGCCGAGATCAGATATACGTATCCTTCCATACTCTCTCAAGGTCACATATCATGAACGATAAACCAACACTAAGGTGTTTGTAAGTAGACGTGGAATTTATATCTGCTTGTAAGTGGTAATATTCTGAAAATTCTTTTAGCTACATGTACATTTTATTTCAGATCTCTGTTCATTTCCATGACCAAGGGCGTAGCCATAGAGTGACCGACCACAAGTTTAACATCGCGTCTTACTACCCGTCTGTGCTATACCCATTTAATTACGCTAATTAAATAAAGATGTGAAAGTTAGAATTTAAAGGAAATGTAACCGAATTTCAATTGAGGAAGTAGAGGGGAAAGCCATTTAGAAAAAAACAAACAATTTGAAGTCAACTCGGCCGGGATTTTATCCCCAATATCCCCATAATTTGTGATCCGCCCTAGCTCCTCAGACCGCGTGACCACCGGTGTGTGCTGCTATCTAATTAGCAAAAGGAGCTACTGCTAAAAGTGCAGTGTTAGAATTTCTGTCCTGGGTTAGGGTCGTTTGTAAGGCCTGGTTTACAAGTGATAGGGTGGTCGGGTTTCGAATCCCGGCCGAGTATACTCGGTGTTTTTTTAAAATGCCTTCTTATTTTTCTACACCCAAATGTCAATACATTTTCTCTCAATTTTACTTTCTTAATCCTTAACCCTTTTAAGGGCTTAGGTCTTGTAAGGGCCCTATGTGTCAAGATGGAAATAGGCGGCTGCTCTGCAGCCCCCTTGTACCATCGGGGCAATGGACATTCCCGGAGGATTAGAAGATATTTAGGTTAGCTAGTCATAGGATTAGGATAAGATTAGAATAGGATAGGGAAGGGAAGGGAGGGTAATAGGAAGGGGTAGGTATTATAGGAGCCAAAACCTGTTTATAATAAATAAAATTGGATAATGTGTATTAGTAGGAAATTTGTTTGATACTGTGTAAATAAGGCCTGGATTTAAAATTGTAAGATGCCAGGTCACATTAGATTGGTAATAA
>CABFWO010000060.1:574123-611538 GCA_902155825.1 Timema genevievae
ATGTGTGTGTATATATATATATATATATATATATATATATATATATATATATAAAGTCTATCGCTTAATTCAGGGGTCGATAACCTTTTTGATATCACGGGATGTATGGGTTAAAAAAATAGTTGGTGAGCCGGTTTAAAAAAAAACAAAATTGGGCAAAAATATTCAACGTTGTATTTCTCATATAGTTAGTTAGTATTTTATTTTTATGAACAGTTGTTTGTTTGCTAAATATTTTGCCGGCCAAATAAAATCAGTCGGTGGATCGAATCTAGCCCGCGGTCAGTAGGTTGCTGACCGCTGGTTGTATGAACGCTGCTATCAATTCCCCCATTGTCATAAAGAAATGGTCGAGGTTTCCCAAAAAAAACAGTCGCTGATATGTGGATTTGTACAGAAATCACAAAACGTTCTTAACTATAGCTGGTATTTACAACACACCTTGAGATTTGGACAAACAACAAAGTTGACTTGAGCGATTTATCCTCCGGGTACTCACATACATCGATCGTCATGATACATTCTCGCGTGTTGTGTGTTTTCCCCCCGTGTTAACAGTGAACAGGCGCAATATCTGCAAGTTCCCGAATTTGATAGCGAGACGAGTGTTGAAGAGATACGCCGGGTGTTTTTATCAGGCGCCACATCCTCTCGCTCCGCGTAACCGGAAGTGCAGCGGCGGCATGATCCTCCATTGTTCTCCTGGGATCACGGCCGAGGGCTAATGGCTGGGAACCAAGGAGGATACACACTAGAGAGGGAGTCTTTGAAAATTTCGCTAACTAGAAGCAGAGCCAAGGTTGGATATAATACTTGGTGATAGAACTATAGATTTTGTTACATAGGGGGGGATGCTGGGAAAGGGTGGGGAGGTTAGCATACATAGGCATTCATGAGGGGCTTGTCCCCACACGCCAAAGTAGGCTCGGGGGGCCTTCCACCGGGAAATATTTAATAATCGAAGCTATTTATAGAGTGGTCATCGTCTGACCTCCCTTCTACAAGCCTCGGTATCCGCCACTGGATATAATACGTACACTGCGTTTCATTTTCCGTCCGGGCTATCCACTTAACTACAATAATATGGTGGGGTAAGTAATTGAGAGGAATTGTACCAGCATTTTCGTGAAAAAAAGTAGAGTGGGAAACCATCTAGGGGAAATCTTCCTCAGTACGTCCGCCCGAGATTCGAACCCCGACCTTCCTGCCACCGGCAAACCAGACTATCTAAACCTGACATTTAGTATGTGTGCTCATTGACAAGGATTTCAATTTTTTTTTGTGTGTGTGTCACCGCGTCTTACTACCCGTTTGGGCTGTATGCACATGTTTTAATTACGCTAATGTGGCAGGAATGAGGACGGTAGAGTTTAGAATAAATGTGTCTGCATTTGCGTGGGAAATTTAGTATAAACCTCCCCCGGTACACCCGACTGGGATTTGAACTTAGACCTCCGCGTCACCGTTACACCAGACTATATTGACCCAACATTTAGTCTGCATATCCACCGATTCGGGTATCACTTTTATTGCTTAGAACTCTGTGCGTGTGTAAGACGTGATGTAGAAGTTTTCATATTACTGTTTTATGACCCGATATACCTCTCCAATCATAACTCTCCAAGGCTCGTTCCTGGTGTTCCAATGGTTTGAATTCATTTCACGGCTCAACACTTCAACCACCTGACTATTCTCAGGACTGATTGGTCAGGGTGGCCAAATACAGGTCTAGTGGACACTACTTCGAACCAGAGGGGGATCTTTTTTTAAAAACATTTTTATCGTCTTATCAACCATCCGTGCTATCCACATATTTACACAAATGGGATTAGGAAGCCACACCAGAAGCAGTTAACTGGCTACTGTCTTTGGACATCCAGACATTATGGTGTATTAACGTGAATTTATTGTATTTTATTGTACTAATGGTGCGACATCTTATCTCAATCGGTAGCGTGTCTGCCGACTGAGCTAAGGACCCCCAGGTTCGATTCCCGGCACGGTCGAAAATGTATCATTAATTAAAATATGAGTTTACCCATTTATATTGATAAATTAACGGCCGGGGACTGGATTTTGTGCCTGTCCTAATCTTTCGATAGATTATAAGGCACATGAAGCTACGACAGGCCTTGCAAGCCGGTAGTGGAAAATATATTAGAGGAAGTGCGGATAATATGGAATACCATTTACTTTTTCAATAATATAAAAGCGTATTTTCACATTTTGTCATTGAGTTCCATATTAAACTTATAATTAATATTTTTTAACTTTTTTGTTTGTTTAAAGCAATTAATAACTTTTAATGTCCTGTAGAAGAACTTAAAAGAGTAGTGGAACAAATGAGGGCAATATGGAATAGGTAGGGCAATATGGAATACTACACATTTTATATAAAACATTGATTATATTTACTAAAACTAACAAATGTTTCATAAGAAAGTGGAAAAAAAAACATGCAAATATTATGTGTAAAACAATAAAATAGTAATAATAACGAATCATTGAAATAATACATTATGATAAAAAATAACTAATTAATAAATCAGTATTAATAATGAATTATTAAAATTTAATATACTAAAATATTGTATCAAGTTACATTATTCTCTTAATAGATTTCTTAGGTGTTAAGGAAAAATGTTTAAGCTTACGTTGACAAAATTAATAACTTGCCAAATACTTGAAAAATGTGCGGGCATTATGGAATAGTAGTATTCCTTATAGCCCGACTCGCCATTTTGGAAAACAATATTTTTTGTTAGGTTATAATAAAATTAGAGTAAAATAATGTTCTAACTTAAAGATAAGCATGAGTGAGCTTTAACCTAATGATTTGATTAGAATTAATAAGAACAGTATAGTAACGAAATATAGCATGATAAACACTAGCCTGCAAAAGTTTTGTGACAGCCAAAACAAACATTCGTCTCTCACAAAACAATCAGTTGATTTTCCGAAGTGAGGGCGTCACTAGCTGTTCGAAATTGTTTTCTGTAATAGTTGAAATAGTTAACTATAGATTGTGACACTTAACATATGAGAAACAATGGTATTCCGTATTTCCCGACTATTCCATAATACCCAGGCCATAGTCTGAAAACAGTAATGATGTGTTGTACTAACGGTATACTATTGTATCCCATTAACCATACCATATATCTGATATATTTTGATATATTATATCATACTTCATTCTTATATATCCTCTGAAGATATTCCATTCGCTAAATAAATAAAAACAATTAGAATAAATGTACACTCATCCATTGTGGGAAGCAAAACAATTTCATCGAGGGAAGAAACAATGCAGTACATCCTGCTGGGATTCAAACCCCAACCTCCCCTGTTTCTGGCAAAACTAGAAAAGACGAACGTTCTTCTAGTAACTTTTATAACTGTCAACAAAATTGCTTTATATTTAAATCGAATTGTAGTAAGCCGTGCACTTTGTGAGGCCATCCATCTGGGTATTAAAAGGGTGTACCGAAAGAACTCCTCTTATACAGGATGTCAAGGTCACGCATGGAAATGCCATATCACGTGTTTATTCTTTATTTTATACGTATATTTTTCTTTTTTTGTGGGTGTCTTCCCTTTGCCGATGAGACACACATGTGGTTGACTAATGCATTAGATAAATTCTACATGTGTGCAACTACACAGGATGTTTTTTTTACTAACCTCTTTGATTGGTTTATTTAAAGTGCACTTTCTAAACACATCAACTATATCAACTTACAAACTAACTTAAGGGGATCTGGTTGTGAGACATTTTCCTATACTTCTAATGTTAATGTAGGTACAATTTTATCAGAAACTATGCAATATATTTTGACTAAAAAGTTATTGTTTCATAAGTACCCTGTTCTTGTTAAAGTGTACTAAAATTATTTAAGTATGAGTAATAGTTTGTTTATAAAAAATATTTCTGAATTTGTTATAAAAACATTTTATAGTTATTAATTAAATATTTACAGCATATTTATATTCCAATAAAGATAATTGTAGTACAAAGCTACAATAATACATTGATAAACACGAGTGCAAAATTTTGGGTTTCTACCTTTCAGAGTTTTTTTTAGTAAAGTGTACCTAAAGCCAAAAATAGTACATTTAGAGAAAAAGGCCTTTAAAGGTGACAATTGGTTATGACATAGGTTAGAATGGTTCATTGTTGAACTACCATTTATGTTGATTATGTTTGACGTTTTGGACAGTATATCTATTTCCCTTGAACTTATGTTTTATACTAAACTTATTAATTCTGTACATGATTATTTCACTAGAACAATAATTAGGTAAATATTGCTCACTCACAAATTAGCACTAAAAACAAAAACAATATAATATTAAATGATGGAATGAAATATACCATAGATAATCAAATCATAGATGTAAAGGGAAAGATAATGAAATTAATTAACTCTTCATTTCCACACTACCAAAATAATAAAAACAATTATCTTATTTGTAAGTACACAGAAAAGATGTAGCAGATGTGGTTGAGCTACTGTACATGTAATAAAGGTGTATGGATAAATTCACAATTCCTTTAAATTAATTTTAAATTATAGAAAACATAATAAAAATACATGAAACTATTCATATTATTGTTCAAAAAACTTTACTCTATTTAATAAGGCCAAAATACAAATTTCGAATTTTTTCGAAAGTTTAAAGACCAGGTCCCCTTAACAAAGGGTTTTTTCATCTTATGCTAAATTCTGTTCAGCGAAGGGATTGTTTTCTGAAAGGCCTTTTTTCCTACCAGAAATCTATTATATAGTAGGATATTGGTAGGAAAAAAGACCTTTCAGAGAGTAATTCCTACCGTGAATGCAGTATACACACTCAGCCCTAAGCACTTAGATATTTACCAATTAGACAGCTGGAGCTACAAAAACAACTTTACCTTGTGCAGTACGTTTAATACTATTATACATCAATTCCTCAAGCTTTAGTGCGTTTCTTTACTATTCCCTCCTCCTCCGCAAATGTGGATACACTTCATCTAGATTCTACCTTCCTCATCCCTACTCTCTTAGTGTAAAACGCGATTAGTCCGGACATGTAGCACGGAAAACGGACTATGAAATGTCTTGGTATGAATCGGAAGACTTATTTCGACATCATAGAACATGTGTTCGTACATCCTTTGTTTATGTTAAGAGGGCGGGTAAAAAAACTCAACATATGACCGCATGACAATTTTTTTTTTCAAGCGATATTGCGGTGAAATTTTCTCATGGCGACATCACTGTTATAATGATCATAAACATATTTATGTGACTCATGATAGTTCTCTAGAAGCTAGACCGCCACTGGGGTCAAGAGCGTCTAGATGCTTTGTTAAGGAGTCTGATATCCATCTATGAGGAACTGGTTCGATTCTAGGTGGATTTGAAATGTAGAACTTTCGCTAGGGAGGAAAGATGAGTTGTAGGCCTTAGCCCGCGTGCCTACCGATGCAGGTACGAACAACTTCACTACAGTTATTAATATTATTATTATTATTATTATTATTATTATTATTATTATTATTATTAAGCTCGTTAGAATTATTCGCTTTAACATGTTAAATAATATTTTGAGCCAAACACCAAAATTATATAGTATCAGTTATAATGGTAACAAGTTTACTTTATTACTTTTATTTTTTGCAATGCCAATAAAAAATTATGTTTGCGGGTGGCACACACCCTCCCTAAAGGAAGTCTCCCGGCCAACTTCCTATCTCACCACAGTAATGTTCAAATCTATTTTAGGACATTCCTAGAGAGGAACATTTTCTGGTAAATATTTAATATAATTGATTCAAAGAGGAAGGGGATGTATTATTGAATTATTGGCATAACTGATCAGCAGCAGACTCTACCTTAGTGACGCAGTCAGCCACCAAGCGTTGTAGTCGATATCTGAGTGTGAATATAGAGAATTGGATTATTATTATTAGCACCGCGTCTTACTACCCGTTCGGGTTATACGTACTTAAGCTAATGTGTAATGGTAGGGTGATTGTGAGATGAAATGGAGGACCTACAGTTTAACGTGGAATCCGAACCACGGTGGAGTCCTGGCATTCCTCACATTCACAAGTTGTGATTAATACACGTCTTGTCAGAGGTGAAGTAAGGGTTCGGCAATCAGATAGATCTGTGCCGGTACCGAGGATTGAACCACGGACCTCCAACGCAGAAGTCCGACACCTTACCCCTAGACCGCCAGGTCACCCAAGATAACTGTAAACAGTGCTCTTTTTTTACCATCGCGTCTCACTACCTGTTCAGCTTGTATGCATTTATACTAATTATGCTAGTGAGCTAAGGATGAGGAAGGTTGAATTAAGATAAAGTATACCCGCATTTGCGTGTAGGCCGATTGTAAAATAATTTAGGGAAAACCACTCTTGATGCACCCAACTTGATTTTTAACCCCGATCTTCCTGTCATCGGCAGTCTAAGTCTATTGCGAGAGTGACGCCCTATACCATGCGGCCACCGAAGCAGGTGAATCGCTGTTAATGCTTTATTAGAACTCATTTGATATTTTCTAGTGTTACCGTCCTTAGGAGAAATTAAATTAAAGAGCAAATTTTTAAATTTTGGAATAACTTTAGTGAATTCGTTCTATTCAAATAGGTGTAAACTTACCTTAGACAATTTAAGGAAAATTTACTATCTCACATATTTAGCCTCGCCTTCTACCCCATCCCTGCGCCCCCAACCCTCTTATAAACATAGTCTCCCCTTTCATTAATTTATTTAAAACTAGCTTCTCTGATTATAACAGCTGGACGTTCTGCTTATGACCCGAAGGGTGGAATATGAATTAAAGGTGTGGGAAAGTTCTCACGTGGTCGCTTCTGGCCGAGGTGACCTCTTGGGCATCGAGACAATGGAGTTCCTCTTGGGGAGGTAAGAGGGGAAGATGACCTTGGAGACGTTCTCAAGTCAAATCAGATCGTTGATTATTCCGGTGGGAGAATTTCTCGTGGACAGGTGTAAGACGGGGGTAGGGGGGATACTTGATTAACTATATTCTCAAACTCTCCCCTTATTTCTGTTTGCCAGAGTGTACTCTGACCTTTGCATATGCTCTGTGGAGATAGAAAGGATCATTTATAAAATAAAAAGCATGATATAAAAAATAAAACACAGAATTTAGAAAATAGTGAGTAGAATCTGCTTTAGTGGCGTAGCGAAGTCACACAATCTCATAAATGTGGGGTGATAATACGTTACGAAATATATAGATAATAATAATGTGCCTCAAGTTATGGAGACAAATTCAAATGTTACCAACATGGCCATGTGAACTATCCGGGTTGTCTTGTAGAGAGAGATAATAAGCCTTGCCGTCATTCTGTTAGGATGTCGCAACTAGTTTATATCTAGTGTTTTACCCTCTGGCGTGGAACAAACCCTACAACTTCAGAATCTGGCGTTGTCAGATCAAAGAAGCTGAAAGCAGTATCTCTTATAAAAATATCTGCCATCTTTTTTATATCTACAAAGGCAGAGGTGAGAGGAAGGTACGAATCTTGGATTCATTTCTGGAGACTGGGGAGAGATAAAGCATTCAATCAAGTTATATATATATATATATGTATATTCCTTTTACTACGTCTTACAAACAGTATGGCATATTCGCAAGTTTACGATAGTGGGATAGGGATGAGGAAGGTATAATTTAGAAGGGAGTGTGCCCGCATTTGTGGAGAAGGATGTGGAAAACTATTTGGAAAAACCACATCAGTACACCGAACCGAGATTCAAACCCCGACCTCCTCGCCACCGGCAAAACTGACAAAACTTGGGAGTCTAATCCCTTGTCCTCGTGGTCACCTGTGCAAGGATGTGTTGAAGTAAGAGGGATGTTATGTTTCCTTTTGTACAGTTGGCTGCCGTGGTTGACTTGTGGGATTGTGTAGCTCCTGTAGAATATTGGTAAAATCTTATGGCAGAGGGGAGGGGTGGGGATACAAACCCCTCGCCTTATAAGATGAAAAAAAGAAGATAGGAGGCGTGGTCGCGAAGCTATATATGCAGAAGGGAACTAAATGAAATTTCGCCAAGGGATGAATGTAATCCTTGAAGCAAAAGTTTTATATATTTTTTATTAGTTTTCAAACAACGGTTGGTATCAGTGGTGCGGTGCGAAGGTAATTTGAATCGGAGGGGTGGTAAGGAATCGAGGGGCGCTTGCTCACATAGAGGAACGGTTTCGGTTACATGAATGTAGAAATATGAATGCATTACACTATGGATGGGTCCTTCAAATCCTCCTATCCTTTAGAAAAATTCACAAATCAAGGATTACAAAAAAAATTATTTGAGATTTGAAAAAAAAAGTTCGTTTTTCCTCTTTCAAATTTTGTGTATGAATTGTTTTATAGAGTAAAAAAAAATGGTTACGCACCAGTGACTTATCCCTAAAGAATTATAGCACCAAACTAACATCCAGAACCCAAACCATTAATTCACTACTTTACTAGTACTAGGCTTGAAACATGCGTAGAAAAGTCGAAACTGATGTACAAGATCTGATTTTTAATTTGGTTGCATAACTACTTTTAAATTTGAAAATATCCATTAAGTGCATCTAGAAAATGAAATAGGTGTTAAAAAAAACACTGCTCTATTTTATGGTAACATATCTTAATTTATTTATCTTCTGTACAAAGAATTCACATTTAAATTAGTCATAGATAATTTCAATGAAATAGAATATCAAGGAATAACTAATATTGGATACATATCTCTCTATATATAAAGCTGAAGTTAGATATGTCCGGAAAAAAAAAACCCACTTACAAAAGAGCTGGGAAAATCAAATTTGATAATGAGATAGAGGGATTGTCCAATAAAAGCAGGAAAATCTAAAAAATTGAAAATTTCAAAATGGGGATCCGTGAAGCAGGAAGGTAAAGGGACTACTCCAATTAATTTAAAAAAAGTCTGAAAACCTTAAATTTTTAGATGGGACTCCAGAAAATATGGGTGGGAAGGAGGAGAACAGTAAAATAACTACTAAGTGTCATACTTAATCTAAATTTGGCAGGCAAATAGAAAGATAGCTCCAGATAACCAAACAAGTCTTGAAATTTTATCTCTAAGGGGGGAAGGTGGGGGATAAGGGGCCTAAAAGTATTTAAACTTCACCTAGCTAACTTTTTGAGGTTAGTATTTTAATACTCTACCTGGTGTACCAACTTTTTTTTCCTAAACAAGTTTTAACCCTTCTGCAAATTCGGGTACGTTTCCTCTCAATTTTATCTCGTTCATCCTTTCTCTGATTATATTTATTTATTTGAGGCACTTTTTGAACCGACTGCTTATATCAACACGCGAGAATTTCTATGAGCGAGAAAAATAGTGCCTACAAATTTCGCCGGGAACGGTATTTTCACTTACCTTAAAGGTTATTTTACATGCCACAATCGATATGGTACTTACGCGATACTTTATTTCAACTCCGAAGGAAGTTGTGCTAGGGATTTTTATCACTAAATAAAAATCCGTAGACTCCGGTTGGGTTTGAACCCACGAGCATCGGGTCCTGAGGCGAGCACTTTATCCCAAGACCANGACCTCTATTAGTATAAATATTTGTATAGACCTAAATGGTTAATGCGTTTGTTCCTAAAAGGTGGTCCGCGGACCCCTGAGGGTCAGCGAGCTGTTCCTAGGGGGTCCGCGACACATCCAAAACTAAACAAAACAAAAAGTTAAAATAATAATTAAACAACAGTAGGCCTAATATTAATAATTAAAAATCTTACCCTCTTCTTCACCCACCTGCGCAGTGATACATGAAAAACAAGTATAAAAATAGACTTAACATGTATTAGGATTTTTAAGTCAAAGTGTCCAGCCTTCCTTCCACCTGATCTTCAAAAAGTGATGGGAAAAACTAAGAGGTTTCACTTCTTTCACTAATAATAGGCACAAATTAATGAATAGATTTGAACCTTTTCATAGTAAATACATTTTCATGTAGGCCTAACTAATTTTTTTTTGTGTTAACTAATATTATTATATTAATTATTATTACAACTGGAGATAATGTAAAAATAAAAGTATGTAAAAACACATTTGACTCGGATTTACTGTGCCAAATTCCCAGTTTTGTAGGTTTTCTAACATGAATTATTAATATGTGGGGGAGTGATGGTCAGGTGCTATTTTCTATACATAGAATAGATTAGATTCTAATGATTATAAAAAACGGGGGGTCCGCTGATTTCAAAAAGCCTCTTGGGGGGTCCTTGGCTGGTAGGTAATTGAGAACCACTGGGGTAATGAGTGAGTGCCCCGAGTCTTACAAACCATAGGGTGTGTTTGTATATATATAATGTCGTGTGACTGCTTTTCCATATTTTTCTCTCCGGTTGATCTCTGCAAGCCAAACAAACAGGTGTGGAATCAGTCTGGAGCACCTGCGAGGTGTGGAGTCCGTCTCGATCACCTGCGAGCGTGGCCAAACATGTCAACCTTTTAGTTCAGAAGCTCAATCGTTGAACTTTGTTACTGGAGAGGAGAGGTGAAGGAAAGTTATTTTTATTATTATATAGAGAATGTTCGTCAATGCTGCGGGGTTTCTCTCCAACTGAAAAATACACATCATACACTCTCAAAATGGCAACGTAGAACATAACTATAAAAGAGGAATATTAGAACTTTGTATGGAGACTCAATTCACATTTTGAATCTCCACTTTTTTCGATCCCTTGCATCATCTGGTTTCAAATTATATCCCTCTATCGAAAACACTACGTTATACGGCCAGGTGTTTAGTGATCGACCTCTTCTCTTGCCTTAAAGCTCACAGAACACACTACGTTATAAAGCCAGGTGTTTAGTGATCGACCTCTTCTCCTGCCTTCAAGCTCACAGAACACACTGCGTTATACGGCCAGGTGTTTAGTGATCGACACTCTTCTCCTGCCTTCAAGCTCACAGAACACACTACGTTATACGGCCAGGTGTTTAGTGATCGACCTCTTCTCCTGCCTTCAAGCTCACAGAACACACTACGTTATACGGCCAGGTGTTTAATGATCGACCTCTTCTCCTGCCTTCAAGCTCACAGAACACACTACGTTATAAGGCCAGGTGTTTAATGATTTACCTCTTCTCCTGCCTTCAAGCTCACAGAACACACTACGTTATAAGGCCAGGTGTTTAATGATCGACCTCTTCTTCTGCCTTCAAGCTCACATTTTTGGATCATCTTCGGGATAGGGGAGGGTGGTATATCCGAGGTTACTTCCGTTCATCGCTTCTTATTACCTGCACGGGCTATCCCTAATGGATATGAGTGAAGAAGGTATCAGTTTAGATTAAATGTACCCATATTTACGTGAAGGGAATGTGTGGAAACTATCCTCAGCAGCACACCAGGCCGAGGTTCAAATCCTGATCTCCCCGTCGCCGTTAAACTAAACCAGACTATTCCATACGGGCAGTGCCGTAATTACAATAATTGCAGTCTGTGTGTTGATATTCATTAAGGGGGATGGAAAGAGATGCGAGAGAAAGCCACTACTTTTGCAGTTTTTATGGCGACACTTTTTTTGGTCAAAATAAATCAAATATTGCTTCATTACAAATATATAATTTAATTTCCTTCACATGGTGACTTCAAAATTTATCGGATATCTGTCATGGGTGTCCTGGAATTTAAAGAACTTTTTCTCTTCAATTAAAAAGTTTGTCATCTAGTGCCACCATGCTCATGACAGATATTCAAGAACTTTTGAGATCAACATGTGAAGAAAATTAAATCTAATGTTTCTACTGGAGCAAAATTTTATTTGCTTTAGCCAAAAAAAAAGTTTTGCCATAAAAACTTCAAAAACACTGGCCTTTTCTCGCTTTTTATTCCATCCCACCTTAAACCAGACTAATTTGACGACTTTGCCTGCGTACCCACCGGTGCGGGTCTCAGGTATAGTTCTTATCATATTTAGACCTTCCAGGTGGTGCTAGCCAAACTACTGTATTTTCTATCTAGATACAGAATAGTTCTGCTATCTATTTAGTAAAAATATCCAAGCGATAGCGCTGGATGTATTGCTATAGTTGCCGTTCTAGAAGTTAATTTTAAGTCATTTGCCAATAGCTGTGTGTTTAATAAGTGCACTTTAAAATAAATACAACGATAAAGTTCAAACTTTAATCAAACTTCCCGCCCACTTACCTCAAAGATAGGATGAGATGCTCATATTTATTTATTGGAGATTTAACATAGAGTTAGCAACCTGCCTCGGTGGTCACATGGTTTAACGCATTGGTCTCGCAATAAACTGGTTTGCAATGGATGGTGAGATCGGGGCTTAAAGCTTGGCCAGGTGTTTTACGGGTGCATTTTCATTAATTATTTCCCACTCTCCCTCCAGGTAACTACGATTACATTTCCTTATCCCTCCCTCAATAATGTAAGTATTCCGATATTCCAAACGGGTAGTAAAACGTGTGTCACAAAAACCCATGGAATTTTTTTTAAACTAACACTTGCGCCTATATATTTTCTAGTTTAGTAACAGGATGAACCCGTATGTAAAGTAGAAATAGTCAGCACCACTTGGAATCGAACCAGACTCATCTAGTTTTGCGGTCGAATATTCTAACCATTTAGACACGACGAAGGCCAGGAAGAGTGCGAGATATGGCCCCAGTCTTTTAGTTGACGATGTCAACACGACACCTGGTAGTGGGCAGATGCGGGCGTAAGCTAGAACATAATCCTCAAGGTCATATCTTAAGCTAGCTGATGATGGCCACATGGCCATGTAGTTCAAGGTCGTCCTTTATCCTTCCGAAGGTAGACCCACCTTGCAACAAAAATTTGACTTTTTGCACCGCTTCTGAATCAGTCTTGGCTTTTACGAATGTTTAGAGCAGCGGTTCCAAAACTGTGCTCCGGGGCACCTCGGCGCGTCGAAAAAAACTCACAGGGGTGCCTCAGAATATTTTTTATTCATGAATAATCTTCAGTGCCCAACACATTCTATTATTAGTAAATAATTGTGGCTATTTAATAATGAATTAAAAATATTAATTTTCCTTTTAATTTATGTGCATTATTTTTCAAATGGATACTAAGTTGTTAGGATGGAAAAAAAAGTCGCTTGGACCTAACAGAACTATTTAGTATTTCTTTTAACCTAAGGGTGTCATGAACAAATTATTGAGACACTAAGGGTGCCGTGAACAGAAGCAGAGATGAGGAACTTTTAATCAAGATAAAATACACCCACATTTTTGTGGAGAGATAGTGGGAAACTATTTAAGTAAAATACCCTCAGTAAACCCGACAGGGATTTTAACCCCGATATCCCCTTCATCGTCAGTCCAATCTATTGCAAGAGTGACGCCTTAAGTCATCCGACCACCGAAGATATTTTTTCTAATTGGTTTTACACTCTACCTCCACGTAAATGCGGGTTAACTCCTATAAATTATACCCTCCTCATCCTCTCCCTTCACTTATGTGAAATACGCGTACAGTGTCAGCTAGTAAGACACGGAGTACGGAATGACCCTTCTGTGTTCTTGTATTTTCACTGCGACTTTCAATTTTTACGGGCTTTAGGCATGCTAGCTACACTACAGTAGCCCCATGGCTTCTTTGGTGCTGACTGACAGCTGACAGCTCTGAAAAGTTACTAGACCAAATTATGTATCCCTACGCCGAACCATATGATCTGCAAAAACATGTGTTTGACAGCTGTCACATCTGACAATCAAAATTTAGGTATATACCTAAATGTTGACTGTCAGAAATCAGCTGTGAGCTGTCAGTTAGCACCAAAGATGCCATGGGGCTACTGTAGTGATGTAGAGGTGAGAAAGGTATAATTAAGAGCAAATTTACCAGCGACAGAGAATGGGAAACCGTTTAGGGAATACCCCCCCGAGTGTAGGCCTACCAGACAGGGATCCAATCCTCTATAATCTTTCAGTCACCGGACACCAAACTAGATGAGCCTAACAATTAGTTCACGCACGCTCTCACCAATGTGGTAAACCCTTGTGTTAAACATAATAATTTAGAAAACTATTACAATGTCTATCCCCCAGACCATTCACCTGATACCTGTGATGGGAACCCCTCTAATCACTAGGACCCGGAAGACGGTCTTACTGTCGCTCCTCTATGTCTTGTAACCTTCTGATTTTCATATCTCGTCTAACAGCTGATTGTTATGGCGCTGTTAAAATATTTGTCCTGGCGGTGATAGGACGACCTTACGTGGCAACACCTCAATACTATAGACGGGTCGCCATCAGAAGGTCCTAATCGAAAATCTCAATACTATAGTTGGATCGCCATATGAAGGTCCGCATCTGACACCTCACTTTATAGTCGTATCGCCATAGGAAGGTCCGTATAGTCTGATCGTTATAAAAGGTGACACCTTAATACTATAGTCAGGTCGCCGTCAGACCTCATCTGAAACGTCAACAAAAGTTAACCAAAGTTGTTATGTAATCATACGTCAATTCATTTGCTATGCATTTTTAAATTTGGAGAGCTTGCGTCCATTTTGGTAGCACTAATCTGATGCCTGTAGCTCTAAGGTCGGTAACTAGTCGATCGCGATCGACCTGTAGATCTCGCAGCAATTTTAGTTCGATTGCGTAAGAAAACTACATCGCCATTAAAAGTCGATCTTTGGGTCTTTTAAACTCGCAAATATAACAAGTTCTTTCAAATAATATTTGATTTCGATTAAAATATCTTTGATCGGGTATAATTGGTGATGTTATAATAACATTAAATTGTTAAATATGAAAACTTATATTTTATTCAATCTGTTTACTTTTAATTTCTCTCTACCTCTCGGAGAGAGAAGTAGGTCTATTGTGATCGTCAAAAAAATTGAACTTGAGATTTTTATAAATGTCGACGTTTCATAACCTCCTAAACTTTAAAAAGCGTTTTTTGCGATGCCGTCCATCTGTTTGCATCTCAGACTAGAACTGAAACCATTTCACCGATTAGACTACACAAACTTGAAATCTAGGGCTTTCAAAAGGTTCTCCCCGAGGAGTTTTTTGTAATTATATATCCAACCCAAAAATTAAGGCTAGTTTACTGAGGGAAAAAGAGAAAACATTGATCTTCTCGAAATCTGCTCTAACGATTTTAATCAAATTTTGTATCTAGGCATTGTTTGACACTGCAAACAAAATGGCAGCTCCCTTTACCGCATGAAAATAACTTTAAGGGAACTTGACATAAGCATAAATGCACAATTTTGACAATATCTCCGCAACTATTTGAGATATGAAATAACTTATCAAAGTAAAGTTAAAGTATTATTAAAAATCTTTTATTTGAAATAGAATTATTTAAAAAAACTAATAGTTTCTGAGATATAAGAAACATAAATAAATATATATAGCCTATATATATATATATCTGAAATATGAAATTAATGGTCATGCTCTTTGGTGGATAAAGAGAGATGTTCCTCTTTAATAAATATTTCCGTAACGGTGTGTATTATCTCATTTATGCTCTTTGGTGGAGTGTTTATGCAACAATGTATATTATTTAGTTTCACAAATCTTGGGTGTTTTTGATTCACACCGAGAAGCGGGCCGGATAATCGTGACTCTAGTGTAATAGTAAGCATATTATAAAATACTTTTGTCAATGTTGGCTAGTCTTAACTTTATTTTGTTTGCCTCTAAAAGTTTCTTTTAGTAGAACTCCGACTATATAGGGCATGGCTGACACTCGTCTGTAAAACTGGAAGCAGTCAGGGAGTTCTACAAAGTTGATTGGGATTTTAAATATTTCAAACAATTTCATTCACAATATTTTAATGCAGTATTATTATTGCGGATTGCTTTTATTCTGAAACAGTGCATGATGCATTTTATAAGCGCATCTTCTCACGTACACTGGACGTCATATTCAAGGTATTTGTTGGACACAAGGGTTTATAACGATTTGAAATAGAGAGTTTGAGATTAGTAGGGTAATTTTAAAGAACTTACATCAGCATTAACGTCGGAAGAAAATGGGAAAACTAAATCCCATGCATTAAGCAGGGACTCGAACCCTAGTATCCCAGGGTCACTGGTGACATTGTGCAACGTGAGTCAAACGCCTCAGACAGCTTGGCAACCTCTTCGTGTCGAAGCACCTATAAAAAAAACAATACTATAGTTTAAAAATTATGTTTTATTGTCACATGCAGGTTTATTCACGACACATATATTTTTAAAAAAGGCATTACAAACGAAAATATTCCTTTAACAAAAGGATGTTATTCAGGAAGACGGTCTGTACGTGACGTAAATCAAATGATCTCAGGTCCTCGAACCTCCTTTTTTTTTCTTTTTTTTTTTTTAAGAGTGAAGCACAAAGATTTCTATACACAATGTAGTCGTGTGTCGAACAGTTTCGAGAAGTCACGAAGCGTTTCGTGACATTCCACGGCGACAAGTAGGTGAACCGCCCTGTCCCCACACGTGGATGGATAGGCAGGCCTATCCTTTTTGTTGATCAAACAGTTCACCTCTGAACTCTCTCATAGAGTGAAAGTATTGAAATCTTGGAAAAAGTTATACCTTGAAATTGTGATGGATATGTGCCCCTAAACTCATGGATTTTGTTCAAACTTGTATGGATGTTACATGGTCATAACTCAAAGTGAAATCGTAATTTTGGTTATAACACTAGAATTACTGATGATTGATTTGTGAATATTTGAAATTGTTTGAAAATGTTTCAGAAATGCTAGTTCAAAATGTATACGCAGTGTGTTTTTTACATGAAACAAAATATGTTTGTTTTATAAGGAAAATATATTTAATGATGGTTAACTGTAGACAATTTTTAAAAATATGTTCCAAACTATAATTTATTATTATTACTACTATTATAAGTGTTCTGTCTTACGACAGGTCCATTCCTTTTGTCAATGAACTTAGATTGCCAATGCGCCCTGTCCTCTGCCTCCTTCTTAAGCTCCCAGAATTTTCTTCTTTCCTTCAAGACATCCAATATCCAATATTTGAATCCTCGTTCCTAAGCTCTTCTTTCCCTCATCCTTTCCTTCTATGACGTCGTGCAGAATACAGTTCCTCATAAGGATGTGTCCGACCCAGTTTGATTTGTACAGAAAAATCACACCCAAAAATTTTCTGTTCTCACCCTCTTTTCTTAGGACTTCTTCATTTATCACCCTATACGTCCACCTGATCTGCTCAAGTCTTCTCAAGTATCACATTTCAGAAGTCTATGAGTAATTCTTTTCATCTTCCTGAGAGTCCAAGTTTCTGCTCCATACAGTACAATGCTCCAAATGTAGCATTTCATGTTTCCTCCTCAGTTTTAACTTAACTTGCTGGTCAGCATAAACCTCTTCTTGTTGAAAGCCTCTTTGGTCATGGCGATCATCGAACTAATTTCCTTGGTGCAGTAGGCATCCTATATGAGAAATTACTCACGATTATGTCGTACCCCTTATTTTTGACTAATCCGCGTCTTACTAACCTTTTGGGCTATCCGCATTTAAATTTAACTAACGCGTAAAGATGTGATAGTTAATATTTGTGAGAGTAAATGCAATCTAATTTGTGTGAAGGTACAGTGGAAAACCATTTGGAGAATAAACACCCTCAGTATACCCGACCTGGTTTTGAACCCCCATCGCTGGTGTATTGGACCAGGTGAGACTAACGGCTTTGTCAGCATGATCGTAGTCGCGGGTTCTTGTCGTACAGCCTTTATTGATTAGCAAGGTCGTTTAAAATATCCAAATTAAAAATCTTTAATTTGAATCTTCTTTAGGGGACTATCTAAAAATTGAGTTCACGTTTTCAAGTGAGTTCTATTATCGGGAATAATCTTCAATTACCTTACGGCTGAATTATTCAAAATAAGGGAAACTTACCCGATATGTTTAAATTACCCAACTTCTATATCTATTTTTCTTCTTGAAAGTAAGACCTCTTTGGACAAGCGAAGATTCACGGTGAACTCGAGATAATTTAATCCGAAAGTGTGATGCACACATTCATCTAAAACTTAGAGATATCGTTTTTGTTTTTACTCCATTTGCTTTTTACTAGCCTTCCGAGCTTTCGGCATTAAATTACACTAGTGAGGAATATATAATCTTAGAGGGAATATCCTGTGTTTGTTTGGAGGAATGGGGGGGGGGAGGGTCGGAGGGGTCTATTTAGGAAAAAAGACCCTTGGTACACCCTGTAGGGATTTGATCACACCCCCCACATATACATACCCACTTTGATGGTGTAATATGTTACTCTCGCAATATACTTGACTACCTATGACAGGAAGATTGGGGTTCAAATCCAGGTTGGATGTACTGATGATTGTTTTTCCTTAAATTATTTTTTATTCTACCTCCACGCACATTCTAGTACACTTTCTCTAAATTTAATCTTCCTTATTCCAAACATATTAAAGTAATTGGTAAATATACGTTTCACTCGAACGGGTAGTAAGACGTGGTGCTAAAAATATATACATCTCCTACGCCGGCAATCCAGACTAGAAGAGTATGACGTTTAGTCTGCGTGCCCACCAATGCTTCTTTCTCCATACCAACACAAAACATCTGAAGCGCGTTGTAAAAGTGTGACAACCATACTGGTGTACTTGTGGACCAAGGCGTCAGTCTCTCATTTTGTTTGTTTTACCGAGTGACGTAAAGGTCGCGGCTCGAATATAGACCGGGTGTGTTAAGGATGATTTCACCTAAATAATGCCCCTCCTTCCCACCCACTCAAATTTGGGTACATTTTTTATCTAAAATTCTACCTTTCTCATTCCTATACCAACAATGGTAATATCCGCATCGATGGGGACATTGACTAAACGTTAAGTTTATTTAGTTTATGCCAGGATCAAGATCAACTTAACGTTAACTTAAAGTTAACTTAACGAAACTTAACGTAAAGGATCTCTTCGTGTGCTTAGATGGAAGCGATCACGATGCAGTTAACTTAACGTAAGAGATATCCTGGGAGGTATTTTACTTTAAGTGAACGTTACTTGAAAGGTATCACGTGATCTAGCCAGCCAATCATTATGCGAGTGACGTCAACAGGGCTATTTAGTAATTCATTTGTTGGTATTGTGACCAATGTTTACTCTTTAGCGTAAGTTCTAGTGATCAGACATTGAAACAAAATAATTAAACTAAAATAGGAAAGCTAAATTTATCAAAAAAGGTTTTGTAATAGATATTTATTATATCGATTGAAAACTGTAAACATTCACAGATCATCACTGTAAAACTAGTACAAAACACAGATCATACTCGAGAATGAAGATGTTTGGCTCGAGTTGTTACGTTAAGTTACGTGAATCGTGATCACACATACAGTAGCCCCATGGGTTCTTTGGTGCTGACTGACAGATGATGGCTTTGAAAAGCTACCGGACCAAATTATGTATCCCTACGCCGAACCATATGATCTGCTAAAAACATGTGTTTAACAGCTGTCACTTCTGACAGTCAAAATTTAGGTATATACCTAAATGTTGACTGTCAGAAGTCAGCTTTGAACTGTCAGTCAGCCCTGAAGAAGCCATGGGGCTACTGTACGTTAAGTTAACTTTAAGTGAACGTTACGTTAAGTTGATCGTGATCCCGGCATTACCGATGATGGGAAGGTTGGAGCTTGAATCCTGGACGGATGTACTGAGGGTGTTTTTTTCTTTAATGGTTTCCCACTCTCCCTCCACACAAATATGGGTACATTTTTCTTTAAACTCTACCTTCTTCATCCCTACCCCATTGGCGTGAATATGCGAATAACACGGATGGAGAGTAAGACGTGGTGCGCGCGCGCGCGCACACACACACACACACACACACATACACACATACACACACAAATTAAGTTTCTTTCTTCCATATTTTGAGTTGAGAGCAAACCCACTCGTGGTAATGTAGTAGTCTCCGTTTGCGATGTAAATGAGTAGCAGCTTGAGTAGATGGATCTTGAAGGGGCTGAACTAGGAGAAGAGAAAGAAGGGAAGAAAGAAAAGCGAGAGCCCCGGAGAGATGAAATAAAAACCTTTGAGAGGGGGTTGAAACGGATGGGGGTTGAAACTCTAACAGTAGGGGTTTGGTTAATGTGAGGGGGGACGCGTTAGAAATTAACTGAAGGCATATAAATAAACAACGTACAGTCTGGTTAAAAAAATATATATTTTCTACATTCACGTTCGCAAAATATTTGTTATTAATAAAGTTAACTAATAAAAAGTATATTTCTATCCTGCCTGCTCTTTCTGTGGAACTAAGAGTTCCCAGGCTCGATTCCCGACAGTGCCGAAAAACTTAACATTTGTGAAATTATGGCTTCCCCTTTCACAGCGCTGAATTAACGATCGGGTGACTGGATGTTGTACCACTTTTGGAATTAAGCTAGTTTGAAAGTCACATGCTTATATAATCACTATATTCAGAAAGTGCACGTTAAATACCCCATTTAAAAAAATGTATTATCTAATTACAATACTTTCTCTCTACATACTTGCTCCACGTCCTAAGATCAGCTCCCACATAATCGAATCGAAGCGCGGCAACCAGAAAAGTATTATCTCCACGTATTAAATGGACCCGCTTACACTAGATGAATCGAATCGAAAAGAATTATCCACGGAGAATAATTTCTTCGATTCGATAGCGTCGCCGGGTGAAGCTTGTGTCATTTCGTCCATCGAACCCGGGACCTCTTAGTTCAGAAGGCAGGTGCACTACCGACTGAGCTAAGTTATCAGACAGGAGGTGTTTAAAAATTATATTATAGTCTACCCGTATCGGTGGTCATGTGGTCTAAGACGTAAAACTCGCAACAAACGGGAATGCTGGTAACAGGAAGATCAGAATTCGAATAGAGACAAGGCATGCCAGGAGGTAGGATGGATAAACATAAATTACCAGCAAGGATATCCGATATAAATTTTGAAACTACATTTTGGAGTGAGGGACAGGGGAGGGGGAGGGAGAGCTTATACCCAGTGCCACAGATCGATATCACACTCTAACCTCCCATATCAGAGTCAACCTCTCCTAATTCTGCGGTTTTCCCGGATGTCGCGGTTCCCGGTTCTATTTCCCGCTCCAACTTGTTGACTAAAGGCGGGAATACAGAATGAATGTCAAATAGTTATTTTATGTTCCTTCTAGAATAGGAAAGGGTGACCTGGTGGTCTAGGGGTAAGGTGTCAGACTTCGGTGCTGAGGGTCCGGGGTTCAATCCTCGGTCCCGGCACAGATTTATCTGATTGCCAAACCCTTCCTTCACCTCTGACAAGATGTGTATTAATCACAACTTGTGAATGTGAGGAATGCCAGGCCTCCACCGTGGTTCGGATTCCACGTTAAACTGTAGGTCCTCCATTTCATCTCACAATCACCCTACCATTACACATTAGCGTAAGTGCGTATAACCCGAACGGGTAGTAAGACGCGGTGCTAATAATAATAATAATAATAATAGAATAGGAACCCGTGACTGTCACATGGTATAGGTTTTATAAGGCGTCAACCTGGTCTGGTTTGCCGGTGAAGGGGAAATTCGGGGCGCGAATCCCGGCCGGTTGTAGGATACTTAGGCTGTTTTTTTTTTTCCTAAATGGTTTCCCACTATCCCTACACTCAAATGCGGATACATTTCCCCTACCTTCTTCAATCCTACTACATCAGAGTAGTTAAATACGGATAGCCTGGATGGGTAGTAAGTAATACGTGGTGGGGAAAAAAAGTTAAGGGTAGGTTATGGTTATGATAGTGAGGGAGGAGGGGGCGTACAGTCAGTAAGTCCACAGTGGGTACTACCCTGGTCACTTGATCTCTGGGCTACAACCTTCCCCCGGTCCATTTACTCTCACTGCTCTCAATGAGGATGCGGTCATCATCAGGGAAGAGGCACAGGGGGTATAGGGGGAGGACACACACGCCATGTGTGGGGGTTTGGTAACACTTGGGGCCACGCACGCGATCGGACACTGAACAAACAGCGGCCGTGTCTATCGGCCTTACCCCGTGCGCAACCGGTCACGTGGTATAGTGTGGTCAGTGCACCTGGCTACGAACCTAGGGGGTCTCGGGTTCGGTTCCCGGCTGGTGCCACGGGTATTCTTCCCTTAAGGGAAATTATACCCATGGTTTGGTTAGTTAAGCCTAAGTTAAATTTAATATCATTACTATAGGTGACCTGGTGGTCTAGGGGTAAGGTGTCGGACTTCAGTCCTGGGGGTCTGGGGTTCAATCCTCGGTCCCGGTACAGATTTATCTGATTGCCGAACCTTCCTTCACCTCTGACAAAACGTGTATTAATCACAACTTGTGAATGTGTGGAGTACCAGGCCTCCACCGTGGCTCGGATTCCACGTTAAACTGTAGGTCCTCCATTTCATCTCACAATCACCCTACCATTACACATTAGCGTAAGTGCGTATAACCCGAACGAGTAGTAAGACGCGGTGCTAATAATAATATAATAATAATAATAATAATAAATATCATTACTGGCTCCACACCTTTTTAATCACTATCCTCACATCATCCCATTGCGAGTACGATGTGTAGATGACCTCCAAGGAATATACTGGGCAACGTTCTGTGCCACCAGAGCGGCTAAAAATCTACACACAGAAGCGACCGAACTAGATATCATATCTCTCCCGGTCAAAGATGCTATACGCTAAATTAAATAAAAAAAGAAAAAGTTCATGACGTGTGTTTACAATCTTTCCCCAGATTAACGTGGCTTGTTTTCATAAAAAAAAACCTTTCGACCAAGCACATTATGTCCCCTTGCGCCGGATAATTTTAAATCGCAGTACTGGCACTATAGCCCAAGGAATATACTTGCACCGGTGGCTGCGCTAACTATGGCGGAGTTTCGGATCACGGCCGGGAATAACGGGGCTGGTTTTACACAAATGATTTATTTATGTGGCTCTACCACTCGATTTTACACGCAAATGCGAGTGCACTCTATCTTGACCAACCTATTGATTCCTACCTCTTAGATAGAGCCGCTTGTAGCTCTTACATGTACAATTTATAATTAGGATTAAACATTTCCTCACGTTAAAGTTATAAATAATGGCATGAGATCCGGAGATTCGTATAACGGGTTTACTCATATTTTTATTCAAATTTAGTTACGATTCATTTTAATTAAGATAATTAAATACACATTTGGTACTACACAATTTAATATGATTTTAAACTAAAAATTTATTTACTCTCCTGGACCACACGTCAAGTGTCTTCAACAATTTAATCAATTCTCTTATAAATACAAAAAACAATCGCGCGGGAGTCGTAAGACCCATCCTCCCACTCCGGCCTGCACCAATCAGGGCCATCACCCCGGAACAAAGCGACTGTGGTTTCTCGAAATACAAATTAAAAGAAGACCGACCACCTTTGCGGGCATTCTTACAATCGTCAAGGAATGCCACTGTACAACCATTTAGAGAAGACTACAGTAGCCCCATGGCTTCTTTGGTGCTGACTGACAGCTGACAGCTTTGAAAAGCTACCAGACCAAATTATGTATCCCTACACCGAACCATATGATCTACAAAAACATGTGTTTAACAGCTGTCACTTCTGACAGTCAAAATTTAGGTATATACCTAAATGTTGACTGTCAGAAGTTAGCTGTAAGTTGTCAGTTAGCACCAAAGAATCCATGGGGCTACTGTAGCAGTCCTAGGTCGACTTTAGCCCACCCGTGCAAGACGGACACAATATTACAAACCATAATTCAGCAAACATGACATTATTATTTCAATTTATTTTTGTCAACGCGTCGTCATACTACTCATTCGGGCTGTATGCATTTGAACTAATTACGTCAATATGTTAGGTATGAGATAGGTTGAATTATGATGAGATGTAGCTGAATTTTCGATGAGGAAGATCAGAAAATAGTTTAGGAGAAAATATCCTCTGTACACTCGACCGTGATTAGAACCTTGATTTCTCCGCCATTGGTAGTCCAGTCTATTACGAGAGTGTCGGGTTTTTCCTAAATGTTCCCCCCACTTTCACTCCACGCGAATGTGGGTACATTTACTCTAAATTTAACTTTCCTCATCCATAACTCATTAGCGTAATTATTACATATGCCATATGCGTATAACTTGAACGGGTAGTAAGACGTGGTGGAAAACAATATATCTATTACATGATTTTAGCACTGCGTCTTACTACCCGTTCGAGTTATACGTTAAAAAAAATGTCGTTTTAAGATATAAAGTAACTAGCAAACTCTTGTGAAAATTGCGCGATAGGCATACTTAGGTAAAAATTGAAAATATTATTTTCTTTAAAACTTTGGTTGAACTCAAGAAAACAAATATTTTTCTCAAATGAATGAAACACTAAAATACTTATCCTAAAATAAAACCTATATAAATTTACTCTTTGTTTACGCTAAAAATTTCCTTGTTTACCAAAGCAATTTTTCGAAACTTAAAAAAATAACGGCTTTCACTATTTCATTTATCTAGTTAGACCACTTACGGTTAAAAAATAAATAATAATCTAGTGAAATGTTTATTATAAGAAAAAATCGCAATCATAACCAGCAAACCCGAACGCAACTGCTTTTTATTTATTTATTAAAATAAACAATGTACACTTTTTAATAATCTTCAAATACAACAAATAGTACAATATGAATAACAAAACAATAAAGAAACAAACTTTCCATGGAGATTTTAAGACCACCTTTATTTTTATTAAGACTTTCCAAATACAACAATCAATCTATCAACTAAAAAAAATTTTGTAAAGCGATTCCAACGCCATCTATATATTCTTTTAACTCTGCATATTTAAATCAAGAACACATCTAAATGAAGGTGACGTAGATGACCTTGGTTATGATTACTAGGCCGCGATAGTAAATATTTTATGATAAATTCTTACATATTTTCACTAGGAATGTGCGAGAACAATTTTTTCAATTCCAGACGATCTCGAGACGGAAATATATATAAAAAAAAGTATCGAGACACGAGAATGAGAAGAGAAAATGTCCTTTAAAGTAAAAAAATGATAATTATGTTTATTAAAATAAATATATAGTTTATGGGGTTCCTTTTTGACATTTGAGCTGGCGCTTGCTTTAAATTGTCATATAGTTCATTAAAACACTCGAGATATAATTCATACACATTTTAAACACAATTAATAAAATAGTGATAGGTAGCTACAATGAACACCATTTATAATTTAATTTTATAGTGTAACAGCTTATATTGTCAAAGTTTGATATTGAAAAACAATATTTATAACCAAAACATTTCTTAATAAAGGCTGTTTTTGGGTTATTACGGTATTATTGGAAATAATAAATTCACGGTTTGGTTTTTTTTATTTCTTAGGGCCATTATTTGCTTTTTTTTTATTTCTAGAATTTTGAAATTAATTTTTTAACTTGCGAGACAAGATCGAGATATTTTTGAGTCTCGCACATCCCTAATTTTTACCCCTTTAGATATTTATGACATAAAAAAATTCCCACCTAATATGCGTCCCCAAGCTTCAACCGTTCCGGTGATGCCCATAAACCCAGTGGTTTCGTAGATTCGTCTCGGGTGAAGGGGTAACCCTTTAGACTTCTGGTAAAAAAAAAATGCTGTAATTTTAATAGCGTTTGCATATCTTCAGGTCAACATATTTCTATTAAAGTCCTCATTTGTCAATTTAGACCCATAAAATAGGTCAATATTAGATCTGATAAGAATATACACTTTCGTAATAAAGAGATAGATTACGAAAATATATAGCTATACAAATCAATAGTGATATTGAAATACTCCATTAGTCAATTTTGCTACTCAAAATTCCTATGGGCACACAAATAATTTTTCTGAAAAATTATCGCCATATTGGGTGCTTGCTCTCAAAAGTCAACCCCCATACCCCTTTTCTCGAAAAAACAGAAGTTGTGTTTATATCTGATAGTAAAACTGATGATTCAGGTGATTATAGAACTGAAAATGTTATTGTTTTGTTCATTAATTTTATTCTTTTGCTGGTGAATGAGTATTGAACATAATAATTGTTCACTATTCAAGCGATAATATTAGATAGTTTGGTAAGCACAATATATAATATTATAATATTAATGGTGAAAATACCCTCTTTTACCGCTCATAATTACTTAAGAGCACTCAGAAATATCTCTCCGAAAATGATTGACCTATCGGGCCGCGCTTTGATCCAGGGTCTCACGCAAGTGTGTGCCCATACATTGCCGTCCTTGAGCTCTCGGAGAGGTTTGGCAGGATGAAGGCCACGTACGACCCCTAAAAACATTCACCCTGGTGCGTCGCCCGCTCGCCGTCCTGTGCAGCGCGTTGCCAAGGCAACAGGGGGAGGCGAGCTGGATCAATGACCGCCCACGCTGCATCGCAGGTTTCACTGTCGTGTGCAAGTCCTTGCTTCGAGACCAGGGACAAGCGTCTTCTGACTTTCTATGTTCACGAGGTCTTTGCTGGAGTAGGTATATTCTTATCTTAATCTGGGGTCCTTTATTCGAGACTAAGGACAAAATTACTAAGACATTTAATGCGCACGAGGCCTAAGTCTTGGATAGAATAGGTATCCTAATCATAATCTGGGGTCCTTGCTTCTGGATCAGACCTGCGTCATTTTTCTTTTAATGCCTTCGACACCCCATCTAGGGGTATATAGTTTATGTCCTTGTTAGAGCATACATCATCTTAATTTGTGGCCCTCGATTCTAGACCAAGGCAACATCATCTGTATTTTAATACAAAACGACACATGTCCTACTTTATCGCGTAGTTTTCATATTGAGTTGAAGTTCATATCATTAGAGGTCTGACTACATGAAAGTATATCTAGCAACTTTTGGACTGTCAGATACTGTCCTTCCTACCGTGTTCTAAGTGACTTCTAACTATAGTCTGTCTTCAGTTTCCATTCAAAACTGGGCGCACCTTCTTCTCTTGCAAGGATGACCTGGCGGTCTAGGTGTCGGACTACTGTGCTTGAGGTCCGGGGTTCAATCCTCTGTCCCGGCACAGATTTATCTGATCGCCAAACCCTTCCTTCACATCTGACAAGACGTGTATTAATCACAACTTGTGAATGTGTGGAATGTCAGGCCTCCACCGTGGTTCGGATCCCACGTTAAACTGTAGGTCCTCCATTTCATCTCACAATCACCCTACCATTACACATTAGCGTAAGTGCGTGTAACTCGAACGGGTAGTAAGACGCGGTGCTAGTAATAATAATAATACATCACTTGCAGACATGACCTACCCCTCGTGTTTGTTAACGACCCCCTCGTGTTTGTTAACGACCCTCCCCCCCCCCCTTTTTAGTCAGGGTTTCGTATCTCGGCTAGTGTGCTTGTACAGTTAATAAATACCATGTTCGTGATCGTCGAGACGTTGAACAAAAGACGAAATCAGTTGGTAAACATGCGATTTGAAGTTCACTATATAACAACAACGATGCTGATGATATTAGACACTAAACTCTACCTGAGGAAGTCAGGGAGACGCGGTGTGTTGAAATGTAGTGCGGGTAAAGAAGATAAGAGTAGAATATTTGTTATCTTCTTTTGGCATGATACAGGCCTCGCTACTATCATAGGTAAAAAATATGCACTCATCCAGCATCTCTTTCACACTCTATCTTTATGTAAAGAAAACCTAACTGCAAGGGAATGTTTTTTGAGTAGGTAATACAAGCCACAAAGTCGTGACTTTCTTAGCATAACCTTTTTTTTAATTTGCTCTGCATCTTACTACCTGTCCGGGATATTTATATTTATTTACATTAATGGGATAGGGATAAGGAAATGAATAAATGTTTCCGCATTTGCGTCAAAAGAGAGTGTTAACCACACTTAGGAAAACCGACCTTCAGTTCACTCGGCCGGGATTCGATCCACGGCTATGCCACCTCTATGGAAAATCAAACCAGATGAGTTTGACGTTTTGTACGGGTGCCTAAAAACTTGGATGCCATGGTATTTAATATACAGTGTGGGGTTTACATCCCGGCTAGAGTATGTAAATGAATTATGCATAACCAAGCTTTTTATCTTTGTCAAGCACTTACTTCGATGTCAGCACACGTGTCGTTAAACTCTATTTTCCCTTCTTGCCTTCTCGTGAGTGGAATATTTCGTGACCTGGCTGGAGGGGGTTTGTAAATAATAAATTTGCAGTTCTCTGCTACAAGGATATTTCCTTTTACGCCTGAAGCTATTAATTCCTGACATGTGCAGAGAACTCATCCCATTCCGATCAGATTGGAAAACCTGGCAAAGAGCGACACGGAATTTTTTTTTTCTAGGATTTTCTTAGAGTACTCATTTTATGAAAATTAAAATAACCAGTTTAAAAATGATTTTTTTTTTCGTTCAATTTGAGAACGCTCACTTACAGTGTTTTATTGAAAAAACCCGCCTCGGTGGCGTAGTTATCTAACGCGCCAGTCGTGTTGAGCTCGATTGCCGAGGACGGGGAGATCGAGGTTCGAATCTCGGTCGGGTGAACTGAGGGTGGTTTTTCCTAAATGGTTTTCCACTCTCCCTCCACGCAAATGCGGGTTCACTTCCTCTAAATTCAGCCTTCCCAATTCCTAACCCATTAGTGTAATTAGTACTTAAGCGTATAACCCGAACGGGTAGTAAGACGCGGTGCTAAGTATTAATTAATTATTTATTGAAAAAATCAGGATATCATTCATTTTCTTTTAATATGCTTAAACGTTCAAGAATCAAACTAAAGCTATTTTGTAAACGGGGTATTTTACAATTTTCTTTGAATATATATTTTGAAAACAGGTGTGGTGGGACTCACAGCAGTGCTAGCCGAAAAGTCTAAGGTGTTAGACTCACATTACACTTTGTCGCTTGGAATTCCTACTTAGTGCGTTGGGGGTGTTTTTCTTAGAACCGCGTCTTACTACCAGTTTGAGTTAGACACTTATGTACTAATTACGCTAATGGTTCTAGGAACGAGGAAGGTTATATTTAAAAGAAGTGTAGCAGCATTTGCGTGAAGGGAGAGTATAAAACCATTTTGTAAAACTTACCTCAGTACACCCGACCGAGATTCAAACCTCGATATGCCCGTAATCGACAGTAGCCTATAGTCTATTGTGAGAGTAGCGCCTTAGACCATGTGGCCACCGAAGAGGGTGGTTGGTTTTCAACATGTGGTCTATTATTAGGGGTTTTCCCTCCTTCTTTCACGATAATGTGGGTGCCTTTCTTAAATAACCTCCTCATCATTAGCTCCTTTAAACAAATTGTAATATCCTTAGTATTAAATGTAGTCTTTATACTTTTAAAAGATAACCCGCATCGGTAGGCATTTGGAATACACTTTTCAGGTCCGTCTGGTCTGGGTTACCGGTGACGGGTAAATTGACGTTCGAATCCCGACCGGGTGTACTAAGGGTGGTTTTTTAACTAATTGGTTTCCCTATCTCCCTCCCAGCTAATGTGAGTACACTTAATCTAAATTATACCTTTATCATTCCTAACCCATAAGTGTAACTAAATGCCGATGTCTCGGACGAGTAGTCTGACGCTACGGGGGGAGGGGTACTTTAACGAACGACTGATCTAAGTTGTTAGATTTGGTGGTCTTCGAGAGCGTTCCCTTGGAGTTGGTTCGAAATTAGATCTTCTCAAGTAGATAAGAGGGCCTTCTACTGGAGCATTAAGATTCGAGGGGGACGTCCAGAAATCCCTCAGTGAAATGGAAGTAAAATATATCAAACAGATCCATATAGAGTTAAAAACTTACATTTTAAGGTTTTTTTAAAAAAATAATTAAATTATCTCATTTTCAAGGACATTTTACGCGAAATGTCGCAGTTCTAATATCAAATTAAATTGTTAAAAACATAGATTTAACCTCACTCAAACAAATCAAGTAATTTAACAGGGGCACTGCAATATATTCTATGACAAATGAGGATTTTTTTAAAAGTTGTTTTGGAGCTTCAAAACTGTCATTCTCACAAGTAATACCGCATTGTGAGAATATTTTCGTTCGCGTAGACGATACTCCTAAAAGTTTGTTGTTAGTTCCGTCTCGTCGTTCACGGGACCTGCACTGATGATCAAGTCGTATAAAAAGTCAAACCTTCAGGCTCCAGGTGATTGCCAATAACGGGGCTAAGGTCGGGTGAGGGTGAAGCGAAGGAGTGTACACATGTGATGTATCGATGTGGCTTATAAACACACACACACATGCTCAACGTTAGTGAGGGTGCACTTCCTACTAAACATACTTTCTCAATATACTCCTTAGCTTACGTTCTAAATAACTTTGGTTTTAAATATATTAACTAAATCAATATACGAAAAAAAGGTGTACACGAGGTAGAGTCCACCACGTAAGCTAGGCAGACAGAGGTACCACTGTGTACTGCTAGGTTGCCGCTATGCCCAGGCGAACTCTTAACACACTTTCTATTCTTCACTCGACTATCGCTATCGCCTCGAACTTGCCATTTTCAAAATAGTTTGTTTGAAAAATAATATATTTTGACACATGGATGAGAATATAACTCTTAGTAAAGATAATGGTATATTAGTTTAATGCCACTGTATTCTAATTTATTTTTCAAGAACTGTCATTTCATGGTATTTTAATTTATTTGTCAATAGTGGCCATGGTATTTTCTTTTATTTGTCATTAGACTTAATGGAATTTTAGTTTGTCAATAGAGACAATGATATTTTAGTTTGTCAATAGATGCATCTTAGTTTATTTGTCAAAGTGTATTTTCACTTAGCTGCAAAATGAAGCGCATGCACATTACCCCTGGGTGTTGTTGAGGCTTGGTGTGTTGAATATCACGCTCGAAGCTGCGCGATGCGTGTTACGTGGCTTCGTGATATCGCAGAGGTCAATCTTGTCCTAGTACATTCCAATTTTCATAGAACTTTTTTTCGCTAAAATTGATAGAATTTTTTGACGTGAATACGTCTTTAAATTTGCTACCATACGGGGGCAATCCAAAAAACCTAATGATAACAAAATCGGGGGATACTGTTTGGTGTTGTAGTTTCGAATCTTTCCTCTACATCCAAAATTAAATTATACCACTGGATAGCTAAAGGATCAAAGAATTCGTTACGATAAGCGAGAACAGTGACGCATCGCGCGCGGTGGAGGGGGAAGCGCCGCCATTTTGAGGTTATTTTGCTNGTTTAGGTTTTAATCGTCAGCTGTCGTCAAATATAATTAATAAAGTTATATTGTAACACAATAATTATTTGTTTCCTTGCTTTTATTCTAAATACATAAATAAATAAAAAATTATTTAAAAAATATAACCCGTTACATAAATGTATTCACGTACAACACACGGCCGTGTCCATGACACAGCCACACCCCATTTTTTATATTATTTGTGTAATTGAATAGGTATTGATAATATCTGAATTTGCAGATAACATTATTTGACGTATGGATACGTGAAAGTAGATCTAGTAAGTTTTATAGATGTAAGAGTTGTAAGCTGTAGCTCTTACTTTGAAAATTAAACTGTAAATATATTTAGTTTGCCAGACACAACGCGTTAAAGGTGTGCGAAACCACGCACACCTCTCACGGATCCGTGTTGCACGCAACACCATTCAACTTCTGCGTGACCCGCTTCGATGGTCGAATGGTCTAATATAAGGCAGGCATGTCCAACCTTTCCCCGACTTAGGGCCTCTTATAAGTTCTTGGGGAATTGACCAGGGGCAATACATTAAATTTATAGGTCCTAATGCTCAGATATAATCAAAACACAAACCAATTTATTATTTATAATATTGTCACAACCCTGAGCAATTTGGGGATGTTTGTTTTGATTTACATAACTTTCTTGGACGTACGTGACTGAAAAGCGCTGGCTTAGCGAACATGATGTAACGAACTAGAAATATCAAAGAGGAATTCTGACTACTCATAACAATGTTGCTCTAGTTGGGGAGTAAAGGGGCCAGATCAGGCTATAAAAGCATTTATTTTGTTGTCATCAGAGCTGATACATTATCATAAATCTCGGAGGCAGTTACGCTGCCCGACGCCGGACAGTAACAGACTATATCTTAGGATCATCAGTAGCACTTGTGCTTAAAGATCAACCCTCGAGCACTGGGTCCTGCGTTTGAGTTCTGTAGAGGGTCGCGCGAGCAGTGTCAGTCATTCCAACAGTCTAATTCTTTACGGGTAAGCCATTTCTTCCACGTGCGTGAGAGTCCAATCTCTTATATTTCTTTCATACGTCATTTAATAACACTTTTGTAACATATCTTAGTACCTCTCTTAAACCAAAATTCGTAACATACATATTATTTAGAACCCACACAACTACCTTGCCAGTGACCTATCCCCTTCCGCAAACAAATCAAGCCCATTGGAGGGGGAGTCGTGCTAGTATATACATACATACATACATACATACATACATACATACATACATACATACATACATACATACATACATATATACATACATACATCCTACATTATACTTACGATTCTGGAAATTTCATAAACATTAGCGAGCATTTATGTCAGTTTCAAAAGTCTAATTTGTTGTTTACTTCAGCAATTTGAAGTAGCACAGAATGAAGTCGGGGGCCACAAGTGGTCTATCGCTCTCGCAATAGAATATATTGCTCAAGACGTGGAGATCGAGGTTCGAAAGTCGGTCGGGTGTAAGTAGGTTGCTTTTCTTTAAATTATTTTTCAATATCTCTCCCCCCTCGCAAATACGGGTATACTTTTGCTAAACTCAACCTTATTCTTCCCTAACAAATTAGCGTAATTAGTACAATGTAATATGCCTATAATCAGAACGGATCGTAAGATGGAGTGCTAAAAATATCTTTTGCGTGGCATGCAGTGCGATAAAATAGAAATAAAGTATTTTTCTGAAGAGGACGAGAAGATGATAGAGCTATCAAAAGCCACCCCTAAAGCTGTAAGTGCTTATATAGATTATCTAGACTCACAAAAATAGCATGAACTTACCATGACTTAGTTATTGTATGGACAAAATAATTTAGATGCATTTTACCTCAATGAATAAGTTTTTTTGACAGTGATTGGATTCGATACGCAAACATATAACATAACCACATCTTCAGGCTCATTAGTTTCGTTCTCCGGTGAAATGGAGGTTGGGATTCGAATCCCGGCCAGGTATATTGAAGTTTTTTTTACTAAATAGTTTCCTACTTCACGAAAATGCAGGTACATTTACTCTAAAATTCTATCTTTCTCATCCTTAAATAATTAAAGTAGTTAAAATGCGTAAAGATCTAACGGAGACGCAATGGGTAAAATAAAAAATATTACAAAATTACACCAAATTATACCCCAATTTACTTACGATTGGACATATCTGACGGCTGGAAAAAGCCACTAGATTCACTTTTACATATTCATACGTCAAATCATTTAATCTGCAGATCTCATCTTTGATGGATATTATCAATACCTATAAAATAACAATAATATGTTGACAGCAAAAAAATGGTCACATTTTTTTAAAAGTTTAAATGTCCATTCATAAGAAAGTTAAGCTATACGTAAAACTTTAAGTAATCGCCAAATTTCAATTTCACTAGTAATTAAATTCGTTTTGATTAAATTATTGGTAAGTTACTTTTGGTTCCCTTTAAACAAACTTGTCAAAATTATTGTTCCTGAACTCTTGGGACTACAATAATAAAAGTATCTTCATCATAATCATCTTCCATTACACAGTAGGATTTACCTCTATTGCCAATTTATTTCACAAGAAAACAGCTGAGTAAAAGCACGCTATTGTGTTTAGGGAAACGTCTTCCGTGTTCCACAAGACGTGTAAGAGCGGGGTCACGCATCGCGCATCCTCGGACGTGATGTCTCTTGCAAAACAAGTTTTTGGTTTCAATTTCTTCTTTGCCCCCTTCTTTTTTTTCTACCTGGCATTTATCAAACAATACTGTGAATAAAAAAAGGCCAACATTTTTCAAATTTCAACTGTATTAACAGATGAAACGGAGGTATAATAAACATGTTTCTTTTTTAGAAGAACCCTTCACTTTTCCAACCCCTTCAGTCGATGACAAGTGACAAGAGAGCGAGGAAGGGGAACTAAACAATGGCCGCGCTCGCATTGTTGCGAGAATAGACTTATTACTACTAGACAGCGCATCAAATCTATAGCCAATAGC
Source organism: Timema genevievae (assembly GCA_902155825.1). Lineage (NCBI taxonomy): Eukaryota > Metazoa > Arthropoda > Insecta > Phasmatodea > Timematidae > Timema > Timema genevievae. The sequence goes on from CABFWO010000060.1 coordinate 608,386, forward strand.
ACTTAAATTACTACAACCCGTAAAACATTTTTCCTTAAATAGCATCAAATTTGTCTTATTTCAAAATTTTTATTCATTATTTTTACAACCTTTACTGTGAATGATGAAAATAAAATCATTCGATTTACTACTATATTTTATTTTAAGATAAAACAACTCCTCCCAATAATATGTTTCAACGCAATTTCCAATATTTCTTGAAATTATTAGTTATTTATGATAAGATAATAAAACATTACTACGCGTAGGCCTATTGGTTAAGAATTGATGAAATCTCTAAGTGAATGCCTATAAAATGTAAATAAAAATGGTTCAATTAAAATAGAAGACCAAGAAATGAGTTTATTTTAGTCGCGTTAATATCCTCTTATTTTAAATACAGATATTTTATTTCAACTTCATCATTATTAAAAGTATTATATTGTACTATTACACGTTTTCAATTTTTTAAATTATTTTTAAATTTATTTAAAATAAAAGTAAAAATGAAGCTCATATACTAAAGCGTGCCGCTAAGCCTTGATATTTCCTAGATATTTTATTGACTAATATAGTACCCTGCTGTTTATACTTTCAAATGTACTTTATATTATATTATTTGGATGTAAAAAATAGAAGCTAGTAAATGTTTTCAAGCATGTGAGGATTATAGCCTATGTTGTATGATTTTTAAAATATGCTTTGCTCCCTAAACCGCTCAATGCTAGCTATTGCCCCTGTATTGGAAATGATCAACAATTATCAATGGCTGAGACGTCATTTGAACTTCAGCGCATGCGTAGGTATCCGGGACGTCATTTGAGGCCATCGTGTACATGTTGGCCGCAGTACATGTTGATCCTTTAGTACCGCGTCATACTATCTGTTCAGGTTATACGCATAGGTACTAATTACGCTAGTAAGCCAGGGTCTAGGAAAATTGAATTTAGAGGAAGTATACCCGAATTTGCGTGGATGGAAAGTGGAAAACCATTTAGGAGAAACCACCCTCATTACACCCGACTAGGATACGAAACCCGATCCCTCTATCATCGGCAGCCAGTATATTTCGACCATATTTAAACCATTTGGCCACCGAAGCAGGTCATTTTGGTCCAGATAGTCGAATATTTTATACGGCTATTAATTATAATCACAGTGATTGCCATTGCTCTGGAATAAAACTAGTTTTTTGTACCGCGTCTTACTACCTGTTCAGGTTATACGCCTATGTACTAATTATACTAATGGGCTAGGGATTAGGAAGGCTTAATTTAGAGGAAATGCACCCGAATTTGCGTGGAGAGAGATTGAAAAACCATCACTTTCAGTGCGCCCGACCGGGATCGAACCCTGATCTCCCAGTCTTTGGCAGTCTAGTACAACATAAGAGTAGCACGTTAGACCACGCGGCCACCGAAGCGGTTTTGGCCTAAAATGAAGTCATTGACATAGAGAAATGGTGGTCGCGTTTACCGTAGATACGGTGGCTACTAATGCACAGGCTAGGAATAATGAATTCATTGATTATAATAGCGATTGTCTGGGTTGTTCTTTGATCTAGAGCGACGTCACGGCTACGTTCAATACAAGCACAGTGACTATACCCTGATTTTGGTTGGAAGAGCAGTAGAGGAAATCAAAACATATTTCCTTGCGGCCAACATCGATAACATTTTCTTATATTGTTTGTGTTATTTGATAGGTATTGATAATATCTATCAAAAGCAACATCTGCAGATTACATGACTTTATGTATGAATATATTAACATTATTTTAGTAACTTTAGTAACCAACTTCTACTGTTCTTCCTACCAAAATCATACTATACGTTTGCGTTGTCTTGAAGTAGTAAGTCTGTTAATTGTATTTACATTGTCTTCTACGTCTCTCTAGCCTTAAGTGACGTCATAGCTACAGAGAAGATGTCGTCGTTCTCATTCAGCTTAGAGATAATGGTTACGCATGCGTAATCTAGGAGTCTCAAGTCTATTGTTACGTGGCTGTCACGAGGAAGTAAAACAATGGCCGCACTCACATTGTTGCATTGAGCGAAAATGGTTGAGAACCCGCAACACACTATTTTGCTCCAAATGCTTTTTTTTTCCCCCATTCGAATTTCGAACAAAAGAAATGCAAGAAAAAAACTTTTTTGTTTCTTTTTTTTTAACATCTTTTGTTCGAAGGAGATTGCTTGCAAAATCAAGAGGGGTAGTCATGGTTTTGTTTGTATAAAAGTATACGTTCAGTCTTTTTTTTAAAGAAGCTAAAAACACGTTATTTTATTACCTTGAGTGTCTTTGCTATCCCCCACCTTTTTTTAAAATACACATTTAATTTATTCAGATTGTTGACATGTACCAGATGTGGATGATGTAAGGGTCCACTTGTAATTATGATGTTCATTTCTTTGCGCAGTGCTATTAATTAAGAGTTGGAAGTACGCAAGTAAACGCCCAATACGAGCCTAATAAATATTTCTAAAATGTTGAGATGAGAGCCCCATATTTCTTTAGTTGACGTATTCAATAAATTTTTTTTTTCTATACACAGAATTAAGCTGGTTACACAATTAAAAAACTTAAAACATAAAGTCTTAACGAGAATGTGTAATTTTAATAATTTGAATTATGGCATACAAGAGAAAATCAAACATTATTGTAACTTTCACCTAAAAATTGTTAAGTTTTTGATTTTATAAATTCGGAATATTGGAAAGGTTAAGTTAAATGCTAGTAATGTTTTTGATGTGAAGCAGGATACATCCGATCGAATTAATAAATATTTGATATTTAATCGAATTATAGAAGGTATCTATTTGACTTAGCGTAAAATATATCATGGAGAGCGGAGGGGTGGAACAGTGAATTTCCCAACGCAAGGCGTTATGAAATTAGAAAAATTCCCAGGTGACCAGGGATAATACACAGGCAACATTGAGAACGCCGGTGGTCTGTTTCATACCCCTAGTTAACAGGGAGGTTGGAGGGCTCACCCCCAGGAAAATTGTAAAATTTGTGGCGATAATTGGGTCTAGAATCGAGGTTTAAGGTTAGTGTATTTCTTAAGTTATTTGTTAGTGATGGATTTCCCACGTTACAAGCGTTATTTATTTTGGCATTCACCACCATTGCGTGTAGGAAAACTAACAAATTTTGGCTTGTAAAAATACC
>CABFWO010000061.1:0-17924 GCA_902155825.1 Timema genevievae
ACGGGTAGTAAGACGCGGTGCTAATAATAATAATAATAATAATAATAATAATAATAATAATAATAATAATAATAATAATAACAACACATGCCTTACGTATGTACAGAGTGTTAGGAATCTCATATCCCAAACTGCACATATAATTTGTTAGAAGCAAAAGTAATACAAAATCCCTATACACTTACATTTGGCAAATTATGCTATTACTATTAAATTGTGTTCAAAGTTTCGGCGTACAGCGCCGGAAGAGCAAAGCTGTGCAATCATGCATGTACAACAAGTTGCATAGAAGCTAGGCGCGTGGTACTGTACAAGTAATAATGGCAAGCAATTGCTGTGATATTCGATCGTCGATGATGACCCTCAGAACGTATTCACATTTCTAGATGGACTGGTGTGTTGTTTACTATTAATTGTGGTATGTTCTGCTGCCGTGCTCTAAGATGTCGAGGTCTGCAGGTCCGTGCGCCTAGCTCCTATGCAACCACCAGAGCAGCTAATACTCTACTAACACATAAGGCAACCAACTGAACTTGGATGTCAAAGTCTCTCCCAATCAAATGTGCCATACGATAGAAAAAAAAATCATCTAAATAATACAGGGTTGGGAGGGGGGGGGGGTAATGTTAGTGAAAATAGTTTTATTAATTTTATTTATTTGGGTGTTTTCTAACGTACACGTCCTGAATCGACTGAATCTATCAACACATGACCTACATACTAACTTAATTTTAGAATATACATGATACCTATTCCTAAGGCCATTATTTCATCACTGTAAAGGGGGGAATCCCTAATTTCACCGATTATAAATTTTTCTGTTTATGCCAGGAATATAAAATCGGGAGTCTTAGCTCTGTGGACAGATGCGCTACTACCTGAGCTAACGTGTCGGACGAAAGTTAAGTTTGTTTTAGCACCGCGTCTTACTACCCATTCGGGTTATACGATAATGAACTAGAGATGAGGAAGGTTTAATTTAGAGGAAGTGTACCAGCATTAGCATGGAGAGAGAGTGGGGAAACCATCAAGGAACAAAATCACCCTCAGAACACCTGACCTAGATTCGAACCTCGATCTCCCCGTCATCGGCAGCCTAGTCCATCGTGAGAGTAGCGCGCCTTAGACCATGCTGCCACCGAAGAGGGTGTAGTAAAGTAAAGTTAAATTATATTATCAATTCCTGTTTCATTTATTTACACAACCTAGAACACAAAGGCGGGAAAAGCTAATTTTTTGGGCCAGGGGGTCCACTAGAAAATTTTACTATAGCTTTGGCAAAATAAAAGTTTTTATACATATATATATAGACACACCCAGACCCCCCCAGGGGGGGGGTTCCTACCTTTTTACGCCCTTGCTTGAACACAAAACAGAGAAAAAAATAATTAATCGGAAGATGTAATCGTGAGGACAGGTAAAGAGGAACAGTAGTGTCACATGAGGAACAGAAGTGTCCGATGTGTCGACGAATATGATTGTGAAGAGCAGAGAAGAAGGACGGAAAGAAAGGGAGTGATAAGTCTAAACTGATGGTGAGAGGGGTGAGGGTGTGTGAGCCCCCCTCCCCCTACGCGCGGTCCAGCAGGTAAAATAAGTCACCTGAAACGACCTACCCCAACGTGCACGGCGGTGCGGCCTATATAGCCAGGGATAGAGTAGCGCGCTCCACTCACTACAGTTCAGTCGTTCACCGGCCGGCCCGCACGATTCACATCACCGACAAGTACTCGTACAAGTACCCACACCGCTCTGCGAGACATGTCGACGTCCGGACAGCAAGCACTTTGCGGACTTACCGCAATCGTCTTCTTCCTAACAGGTAACTGGCTCGACCTCTCTCGTTAATTAAACCAACATTCCATTTTTAATAGGAACTACCTTTTAGAACATACAAACATTATTATTGTTTTGAAAATTGAAAAATGAAACCTGGACACGGGAATAGAACCCAGAACCTTTGGCTTAGTAAGTCAATACTCTAACCACTGAGCCATCCAGGATTCGTCCCGTGCCCAGGGTCATTCTTCACTCATATTTTAAGGCAGAGTCTATGATGGACGTGCTAAATAGTTGGCTACAAATGTGTGATTTTATTAAGATCATGAGCTATCAGATAACGCAGCCACCTTCGACTTGGTAGTTGGCTTAATGCTGCCACTTATACAATTATTATAATTGTAAGGGATTGCATATTAAGAATTAAATAGCCAAAGCTTTTATTTATGCTTTTAGTGCGGATTACTCCATCTAGATATCATATTCTGAAAATTGAAAAACTACCCGGGTTCGATTCCCGTGTCCAGGTTTCATTTTTCAATTTTCAGAATATGATATCTAGATAGAGTAATCCTCACTAAAAGCATAAATAATAGCTTTAGATATTTAATTATTATTATTGTTATTTTGTAGGTAACTATTATATAATAATAAAAGGAAGTGTTTGTTTGTTTGTTTGTTTGTTTGTTTGTGTGCGATACCCCAAATCTACGGCACGCAGAGATATGAAATTTTTAACATAGGTGGACGGAAGGGGGTCCATATGCACGTCTAAGCCGGATTTTTATATTTTTAACTAGCGTTTTAATTAGGCTATTTTTAACAAATTTTTGAAGAAAATACACTTTTATGTATCCGGCTAGGATTCGAACGCCAAACTCCACGCCACAGGAAATCCATAAAATACTAGTATTACGTCTTTGTCATTGTGCCCAACGGTGCTAGTGTTTAAGAGAAAAAAGTTTTTGTCTAGATATTTAAAAATACGTTTGTGAATTTAAAAGAAAATCACAACTAAACAAAGAGAATTTACTATATTAATAAGGATGTATTCAAGGAATAACGATTAAGTACTAGGAAAATCAGTTTTTTTTACAGTGTATCTTATTTTTTTAAAAGAAAAAAGGCAAATCATTTCTGGTGATAATTAATGAATCTCAAATAAAAAGTAAAAAAGATAAATGTAAATTAACTAATCTAATTTGAAACTAAATTTAAATATGTCATTGTATTTTTTTTTACTTTTGTTTAAATGCTTTTCCTCTGTCGTGAATTTTATCTCGATCTTAATATCTCGAGAGCAATAACAAGTGTATTCGTTTGGACGTGTAGTAATAACTTGTGAGATATAACAATGATCTTATCTAGCGTGGACTATGTAGCATTGTTGACTTTTTGAAGCAAAAATAAAATGTTAATACGTGATTTTAGTAGCTAATTTAAATATTGTGTGAAGCTTAGTTTTACTTTAGTTAACCCATCTCAGTTGTAGAACGGTTTAAGGCGTCACACTTGCAATAAACGGGACTGGAGAGGGAGATCTGGGTTCAGATCTCTGTCGAGCGTAATGAGGGTGTTTTTTTTTTCATAAATGGCTCTCCACTCCACCTCACTGCAGATGCGGGTAAACTTCCTTTAGATCCAACCTTCTTTATCCCTAACACATTAGCGTAGTTAGTACATAATGCGTATAGCGCGGACGGGTAGTAAGACGTGGTGATAATACTTTCTTTTTAACAAGACCGCAGCTAATTCAGATAATGTGATGAAATACTCGTCACATCTGTTATTTTGAAGATATGTAATTTTTTTAATAAACACCTGCGCACCCAGATTGATGGTCATGCAGTCTAGTGCGTCAGAGTTGCAATATTCTGATCCATCGATGACGGGTAGATCAAGGTTATAATCCTAGTCGAGTCCTTTGGAAAGTTCAACACATGACGTATTGCAGTTTGAGCTATCACCTCGTCTTACTACCTGTTCAGGTTATAAGCATACAGTAGTCTATATAATTAATCTAATGTGGTAGGTATGGGGAACGAAACCTTTTATAGGTAATAGTGACCTGGCGGTCTAGGGGTAAGGTGTCAGACTTCTGTACTGAGGGTCCGGGGTTCAATCCTCGGTCCAGGCACAGATTTATCTGATTGCCAAACCCTTCCTTCACCTCTGACAAGATGTGTATTAATCACAACTTGTGAATGTGTGGAATGCCAGGCCTCCACCGTGGTTCGGATCCCACGTTAAACTGTAGGTCCTCCATTTCATCTCACAATCACCCTACTATTACACATTAGCGTAAGTCCGTACAACCTGAACGGGTAGTATAAGACACAGTGATAATATTAATAATAATAATAATAATAATAATAATAAATTTACAGGTAATCTACCCGCATTTTCTTAGAAGGAGAGTGGGAAACTATTTAGGAAAAACCCTCCTCAATGGACCCAACTGGCATTCAAACCCCCGATCTCCTCGTTTTCAGCAGTTAACTTATTCAACGTGCATTTCCTGAACGGACTGATTATATCAGCACACGACTTGTAAACTAGCTTAAATCAATAACAGGAACAACACCCAAAACCCCGGTCGTTAATTCATCACTGGTGAAAGAGGAAACCCACATTTCACCAACGATAAATATTTTCGATCGTGTCGGGAATCAAACCCGCAACTCTTAGTTCAGTTGGAACATTACGCTATAATTAATCTAAAAACACAATAAAAGAGAATTTTATGGAAATAAGCCAAAATTCTCCCCAGACAGAATTGAAAATCACAAATGTAAAAAGTTACGTTCAGTGCAGCCGCCTGGGATTGAAGCCGACCTCTTGTGTAGAGAGAGGTCAGAAGAAACGACTCCTTGACCAATCCTGCTTCCGGTAAATATCAGTGAGCTGTCGAATAAAAGACACATTCCATTCATAGTAACGATGAACAAAAGTAGCTGAGCGCTAAACTAGCAAACACAGAATGGTCATGTAGCCTACATTCAAGACATATTGTAAACATGTTAATGTAAATAATGATTTGTTTTATTCATATTTACATTTATTTCTATCTTGTATCCAGGAGCTTAGGATGACCTTAAAACGCCACTTTTGAGAGTTAATTTTTTCAATTCTTAAACTAGACCCTCTAATGAGAGCTCTTCCTCCCTCCCCCTCCAAAAAAAATTGTTCCCTTAATCCGCCCCTGCCTATAGCCAACTCAATTTTGGATCTTCCAAAGTTGGCATTGCAAAATAAAAATAGCCCGAGAAACACAGAGTATTTTTAAAAAAAAAATTCTTAGACTTCTTTTTTTTACTATTACTAATATAGTAATACCAAATTTGGTTCGAATCTGTTGGTGTGCATATTGAAACAGAAACTATAATTTGTGTTGCATACAAGTTTATTTCAGTTAGTTAAAGGCCTATTACACTCCATATTCATAGGATAGGTTTTTATCCACCAACTATAAGCGCTACTAGGTCTAATTTCACGTATTTCATACGTCAATTCATGTGAGGTATTTTTTTGGATAGCTATTATCACTACCAATAAAATAACACTAATAAGCCTAATGCTATCACTTTGTCCACAATTTTTTTATTTTATTTTCTAAAAGTCTTTTTATATGTAAATCCCAAATGGTGACGCGATTTCATATGTAGACCTGTGTTGAATCGAATACTAACTTATTTTTTATGAGTGAAACGTGTGGCATAGTCAATAACACAATCACTGTTCGAAATGTATGAGGATGGCGCCGGAGCCAAGAACAAATACATGTGCGATTAGCATGCATTGCAATAACTACTGTGAACACAGGACTGATGGTTTCTGGTATACCGACGATAGAACTGTAATAGACACAGAGAAGTCTAGCGAAGATGAATTCGGCGCGTAAAATGGTTTTATAATTCTAGCGACAGATATTTACCACGAAGAGAATTTTAAACTCGTTCAAGAGGTGGACAGATGCTTTAACATCCTGGGGGTTACTGTGTCGAAAAGAAGGACACGGTGATTTTGTTTCGTTGACATCTTGTGGATGAAAATGTTAATTAACTTAGGAAATTTACTTATTTTTTATTAACCTTCATAGCTCAAACCACGAAATAAATATTCTTGGATAAACTTGGATGTCCCTGTCATCAATATTATTGTAAGCGTGAATATTCCTGACACTGAAAGTAGAGTAGATTCGGTTACTCCTCAAGTGAAAATTACAATAAAATCTTCACTTCTGGTGCCAAAATTACAGTTTGCAGCACCAACACCTCTGAAATATGATAGTAATGATGAAAATTATGATAAATAAATTTATTAAATAATTTTATATAAGCAATAACAGTGTCTGCCACCCGCTTCAGTGGCCATATAGTCTAAGGCGCTACTCTCACAGTATATGCTAGACTGCCGACTACAGGGAGGTTGAGGTTCGACTCTAGTTCAGGTGCACTGAGTGTTTTTTATCCAAAGTGGTTTTCCACTCTCCCTCCACGTAAATGCGGGTAAACTTCCTATAAATATAACTTTCATAATCCGTAAAACCATTTGCGCAATTAGTAGTACATAAGCGTGTAACCTGAACGGTTAGTAATACGGGACACAAACATACACGATCAACACATTAAATTATATTTATTTCAATTGAAATGTTAAAAACATATAAAAAGAGCATCTTATTATATATTTTTTTCTTCAGTGCGTTGTTTCTAGTAGGAACGTTATTTTATTAACTTCACGCTTCAACGCCGGCGTTGAACGGAATTTCTCGACTTTTATTTTTCTGTGTGGCTGTTTACAAACAAACTGACAAGTTTCCGAGAAAGAAATAAGTGACTGACAAACTGGTATTCCACGTCAGCCCCGTGCGGAAACTACAATGGACCTCCCCCCCTCCGACTACTTTAATTCAATATTCGCGCCACGCGGACTCAACGAAGTTAGAAAAGTAAAAGACAAGAAAGCTTTAAAGATGGTTTATTGTATAATTATAACTATTTACATATTTACTGCGCGCTTTCTAAACACTCGAATCATATCAGTACACGACTTATAAACCTAACTCAACCTAAGGCACACAACGATTAAGGTGGTGGTTAAATTGGTTAATAATTTGTACGAATTATTAACCATTTTTAAATAGACTTAGATCCATAAACCATCTCAGACAGAGACACAGGCAACTTTGTCTTTCGGTAGTAGTAAAAACTAGGACGGAAATGAAATGTTATTTGGGTTTATTTGGCACAAATGTATTACCTTATCAAAACCAAAGTAGTCCTAAATGTTGTCCTTCCATTTCACATCTTATAATCAGACCGTTGCGTGCCCTGGCTTCATTCGAATAGTCCTACAATCGTTTCCAACTGGCTGTTGTAGGTCTGATAAATAAATTATTGGAGAAGCATACAATAAGCCAGGGGTATTCAACCTTTTTATGTCTAAGGGCAAAGTTTCTGTCTCTTGTTGGCTCGCAATATTCTACCCACAATATCAGGATTGGACATTTAATGTATTATTATTCTTTTGACGTCCCGAGTGTCTCAGCTGTGACGAGAGAACGCCAACTCCCGACTATATCCGAACACTCCCGACTATGCTCGAACACTCCCGACTATGCTCGAACACTCCCGACTATGCTCGAACACTCCCGACTATGCTCGAACACTCCCGACTATGCTCGAACACTCCCGACTATGCTCGAACACTCCCGACTATGCTCGAACACTCCCGACTATGTTCGAACACTCCCGACTATGCTCGAACACTCCCGACTGTGTCCGAACACTCCCGACTGTGTTCGAACACTCCCGAATATGTCCGAACACTCCCTACTATATCCGAACACTCCCGACTATGCTCGAACACTCCCGACTATGTCCGAACGCCCCCGAAATAGTTTTATCTCCCTTGTCTACTAGAGTAGTCATTTACCGGTTCATGGTACATTTGTATAAAAACGTAGTAATTGTATTTACGTATAAAGCAAAAATAATTAATAAAATAACTTAAAACACGTATTAATTTTACTATTTAACTATATAAAATATAAATCTGTATTTGTATACAAACGTAGTAATTAAAATAATCTTATAGTTTTTATGAGCCGGCGGTCCGCAAAAAAATCTTACGGTGGGCCACGGGTTGATGTCAGACTTCTGTACTGAGTGTCCGGGGTTCAATCCTCGGTCCCGGCACAGATCTATTTGATTGACAAACCCTTCCTTCACCTGTGACAAGATGTGTATTAACCACAACTTGTGAATGTGAGGAATGCCAGTCCTCCACCGTGGTTCGGATCCCATGCTAAACTGTAGGTCCTCCATTTCATCTCACAATCACCCTACCATTACATATTAGCGTACAACCCGAACGGGTAGTAAGACGCGGTACTACTACTACTACTACTAATAATAATTATTATTATTATTATTATTTACTGACCTAGGTTTGGTAACTTTTTTTACTCATTTTAATGAGTACTACAAGATCCTAAAGTTCAGACACTTTTTTAACAGCCTGTATAGTGTCATTTTGATCAAGGTTGGCAATCCCACATTAATCATTCATATTTGCACTAAAGATTATTTCCAAGTAGGTCTCACTATATATAAGTAAAATCAAATTTTCTTTCCGGTTGAGGTGTTTACCGTGGACTTCCCATTAGGATTCCATAAGCATCAGGTGGCACGACTTACTAAACTTACTTAACCTAAAACAGAACACCCAATACGGCGCTGGAACTGTTTAGAGAGTTAAAGGATGAACTCGTAGCACGGGCAATAAATTGTTTGTTTGGCATCACCCAGAAACAAACCAGGGTCATCGAGACGTGTAGTTGACCTCGGCCGGTTGACGGGATAATCATTCAAGTGTGAACAAGAAAACTTTGTACAGTTTATTCGCCTGGTTCCTGTTAACACAACGCGCGATAGCGTAAACACTATATAGACCTTGTGAATTGCACTAACGCACTAATATTACAATGTTTATATCTTCAGTGCTTATCAGCCTAGTAAGCACTTGGAAACATTTTCCCATATAAATTGTTTGCAAATATTTTCCCGGAAACACTGTTTGCAAACATATTGCTCTTGTTTCCGAAATATTTTTTAGTGTTTTTGGAAAAGGTTTGCAAACTGTACTAATCGTACATATTTTCCGTGGAGGCTCTTTCAATGTCCCGATAATATGAGGATGATAGTGAGTATGAGGGTGATAGTGTGATAGTATGAGAGTGACTATGATGGTGATAGTGATTATGAGGATGATAGTGAGTATGAGGGTGATAGGGAAAACGTAAGCCCAACTAACCAAACCTTGGTGACCATTAGGGTGATTCCCCATTAGGAAAAAATACCCAAGATACCAGCCGGGAATCGAACCAGGGACCCCTAGGCTCGTAGCCAGGTGCACTGACCACTACACCACGGCGCCGGTTGATTCAGAGATGAGAAGGCTGATTTTGTGTATGTCGAAGTCGAAGGATATTTGACCTTTGACTTTGAACTCAACATTACAACGTTTTGCACACCCTTAATAAAAAGATTAATGCAGCGGGTGGCCAGTCGCGTAGGAAACTTTTTGGTTTTGTGTGAAAGGACATGCGGTGAAAGGTTAGGTCCGAAAAAAAAAAACTTTTTGGCACCCTCATAAATGAATCTTAACCCCGTTTATAGATCACAGTAGATTGCCAACAGATGTACCTCTAGCACAGCGTTTTTAAAACTGTGCCCCGCCATTGCTATCTCAGGTTCCACGAGGCAGTTTTATGATATTCTTTATTGATTTCTGACACTTTAAATAGCATCAGAAATTATAATTATCAATAAAAAAAATATAAGAATGAAGGACGTCAGCCAAAGGCACAAACAGGGCATGTGATGTTTTCCAGTTCATTTTATGTTTTTATACTGGTAAAATTTAACTGTCGCTGTTGAGTTTTCATGATATTAATGATATTAGTGTAAATATTTCTATGAGAGTTCCAGTAAGTTTTTTGTGTGCAAGGTCTCCTTCGGTTTGTGGTGCTCGTGGGGAGTCCCCATTTAAGAGATGACCTGGCGGTGTAGGGGTGAGGTGTCGGATTTCTGTGCTGGGGGTCCGGGGTTCAATCCTCGGTCCTGGCACAGATTTATCTGATTGCCAAACTCTTCCTTCACCTCTGACAAGACAGTGTATTAATCACAACCTGTGAATGTGAGGAATGCCAGGCCTCCACCGTGGTTCGGATCCCATGTTAAACTGTAGGTCCTCCATTTCATTTCACAATCACCCTACCATTACACATTAGCGTATATGCGTATAACCCGAACGGGTAGTAAGACGTGGTGCTAATAATAATAATAATAATAATAATAATTACACATTAGTGTAAGTGGGTATAATCCGAGCGGGTAGTAAGACGTGGTGATGATAATAATAATATAATGAAGGATAATCGTTGACTGGCCTAAATATCCAGCTTATAATGAAGGATAAGCTTTGCACATTTTCTCAACATAGAACTTGGCGTGTCAACTCTATGAGCAAATTATTACTAGTAGAAATGTTTTGTGTAGAGACAATCATAGATCAATATTTACCTATTAGCACATTCTGTGCTCGAATAGTACGTGGCCTCGTCTCGGCGGTTTAATATTAAAACGAAACGGTCAGGAGCATTGTTTCGTTAAGGTGGTCGGTTGAACTAGTAGCTCTAAAGAACTAGTTTACCATTTTTACTATTCGCAAGGTTTGCAGCAATGACCTACGTCCCAAGGTTTTCTTGATATGTTATCGTCATAATATATCGACTTCCTTCAGTCCACATATTAAACTCGAGCTGAACAAACGTTTAGTTCACGTCTATAACTCAGCGCAGACGCATTAAGTAGAATGAATGAATCTCCGGACGACAACTTAATTTTACCCTCTATTTTTAAAACATAGGCACATCTACCTATACATTTTTTTAAAAAAGGTATAATTTTCCTTTCTTGTAGATATTAAATTCACCAATAGTGAGTAACATGAATTATGATTTTATTGAAATTAATATGTTATTAAGTGATTCAGGTTGGTTACGAGTAATATTACATTTATGTTAATTTGCTACTTGCAAGCATATGTCCTCCGCCCTTAGGTATATAAAGGACTTTATATGAGCAGGATACCTTGGTTCAAACCCCCTGTTAACCCAAATTAGATAACTACTAGTCGGTTCCATGTAGCTTTGGTTTTTGTTTTTTCGACTGCTTTAAAGCGTCTCTAAAATATCGCTAAGGTAACATAGAATGGAACGAAAGTTTTTTAAGCACCGCACCGCGTCTTACTACCTGTTCAGGTTATAGGCATTAATTACGCTAATGAGTTAGGGATGAGTAAGGTTGGATTTAGAAGAAATGTATCCACAGTTGTGTGGAGGGATATAAGAAACCATTTAGGTAAAATTTCCCTCAATACACCCAACCGGGATTCGAACCCCAATATCCCTGTCATCGGCGGTGGGAACACGAGTTAAAGTTTATATTCTTGTAGGGTTTTTATAATAAAAAACTTTTTTGGGGGCCAAAATAAACCAATTATCGCTTCATTAAATAGGCTTAGTTTAATTTTCTTCGATTAGCAATTGAAGAGTCATTTTAAATGTATGTTTTTTTATTACTAAAAAATAGCTTACAAACAAGCAAAGTATGTGTTTTTTACTATAATATTCCTACAAGAACAACACATATCAAATAAAAAAATAAAAAATTCTGAGTCAATATTAAATGTATTGAACTGAAATGCAACCAAAAATACCACTTTTGGTAAGCCCTTTTAAAGAAAAAGAAAATCAGGTTAATGGACCGCACCCACGTGAAGGGACACACATTTTGGTGTTTCCTTAAAAAGTTGTGATTTTGACAAGTGTCATTTTTGGAATAAACCCTTCAATTTCATTCAACACTTCTTGAATATTTGTAATGAGTATGGCGGCGTTTGAAACGGACTTTTTAAATGAAGAGAAAAAGTTATTTTCATTTATTTGAGGTGTTTAACGGGCACTTCCTGAACCGACAGATTATATCAGTACACGACTTACAAACTAACTTAAAATCTACAACAGACATGACATCCAGCCCCCTGGCCGTTAATCCATTACTGTTTAAAGGGGAAACCCACAATTCACTAATGATACATTTTTAGGCTATGTTGGGAAAAGAACCCGGAACCTTTAGCTCAGTAGACAGACATGGTACCGACTCAGCTAAGGTCTCGGACTGAGAAACAGTTAAAATTCCACGATGACCATGATGGATATTCAAAAATCTTTGAGCTCACTATGTGTAGAAAATCAAAATAATAAATCTATTATTATTATCAACGCGTCTTACTACCCGTTCGGGTTATACGCACTTACGCTAATGTGTAATGGTAGGGTGATTGTGAGATGAAATGGAGGACCTAACTGGCATTCCACACATTCACAAGTTGTGATTAATACACGTCTTGTCAGAGGTGAAGGAAAGGTTTGGCAATCAGATAAATCTGTGCTGGGACCTAGGATTGAATACCGGACCCTCAGCACAGAAGTCCGACACCTTACCCCTATACCACCAGGTCAACAAAATAATACATCTACTCGACCAATTATTTATTTATTTATTTTGGCATAAAAGGTTTTTACTTATGAATACTGTAACCTCAAAACCGCCATCCCTTTCTTCTCGCCTCAAGTTTCCATCAACCTCAACAATATGTGCAGTCACTTTGTCAAGTGAAGTCAATTTACATCAATTATAAAAATTGACATAACTTATTTGTCAGATGGACCTATTTTTACTAGGTTTTTTCCTCCCATATAATAGAAATACACATCACATCAAATTCTTGACGCCAAAGTTGATTGTTTAAGGATGTTACTGTTGATGTTCTAGAAGCTATTTTGGGATGGTCTCTGTCTGGAGATTTTTTGAAAATTACAGGCTTTTAGAAGTCATTTGGTATGGCACTAGCGTGGCGAAATTTTGAAAATTGGATGCATTTACAAGATAATTGGAATGGTCCTTTAATGTTTAATTTAAAAAAAAATAGTTTGAGGTTTTTTTAGTGGAGAGGCGATGAAAGTGCATTCGTGATTGCGCCGTTACAACAATAAATAATATTTACATCAACACACATGTTATTATTTCAAATTTAATTTTAAATATTTACTAAAAATTGTACATTATTAGCCACAATTTTATCTTAGTAATGTTGATAATATTAGTGTCATTAGATTAAATTTAGGTTTATTTCGATTTTCTTATCCACTCATTTATACAAATCATTTGCTACATCTAATTATTACTATTTCTATAAATAATGTTTGTATAGTCATATTTTATGCATTCTACCTACAAAAGATTTGTTGAGGCTTAATATATTCAAACCAAACTATATAAAAATCATAATCTTTATTCAAGATCACTGATGCAAATAGTACGGAGCATACTTTCTATAGTCGTGATGTAGCTATGTTTTCAATTAAATTAATAGGAAACGGTACACGAAAGTAGTGAACTAGCCTAAGTACAGTTAGAGCAAAACACTAAGTAAAAACGTCACAAAGAGTGAGAAATACTTGTAGCTACAGTAGCCCCACGGCTTCTTTGGTGCTGACTTCTGACAGTTCACATTTAGGTATATACCTACATTTTGACTGTCAGAAGGGACAGCTGCTAAACACATGTTTTTTGCAGATCATATGGTTCGGCGTAGGGATACATAATTTGGTCTGGTAGCTTTTCAAAGCCGTCAGCTGTCAGCTGTGAGCTGTCAGTCAGCACCAAAGAAGCCATGGGGCTACTGTAGTAAACCCTGATTTTGATTGGAAAGACAGTTTAGAAAATTCGAACATATTTCTTTCCAGTCAACATTGATAGTATTTTACTATACCATTAGTGTTATTTTATAGATATTTATAATATCCATCAAATGTGACAGCTGTAGATAACTTAACTTGATGTATGAATATATTAAAATGGTTTTAGTTAACTTTAGTAGCTTACAAACACTTTTCTTCCTACCAAAATCATACTATAGCTATGATGTGCAGTGTTGACTTTTTTTTTTAGCATCTCGTCTTACTACCCGTTCTGGTTATACACTTATGTACCAATTACACTAATGGTTTTAGGGATTCGGATGGTTATATTTAGAGGAAGTGTACCTGCATTTGAATAGAGGGAGAGTGGAAAAATATTTTTGGGTAAAATCACCCTCAGTACACCCGACCGAGATTCGAAACTCGATCTCCCCGATCACCGACAGTCTAGTCTACTGTTAGAGTAGCACCTTAGACGACGCGATCACAGAAGCGGGTTTGATAAATTTTTCATTTAAACTTTTTAGCAAATGAGTTGATTAAAAGTTTACATTTAATACCATACACACCTAAACTTGAATTAATTTATTTAACGAATCGGGGGCAAAATTAATTTGGGACAGGACTGTCCCCCTAAAATCGGAGACAAACGATCAGCTTATCCGTCAATCATAAAAAGGTCTATATAATCCAAACCGAGCGTACGTGTTCAACGACCTTTGTCCCCAACAGCGCGTAATAGCTCCTATTTTGTGCATTGTGCATAATTCTCTTGCAAACGGTTGGTCTTTGTGCTGTGTCTAATTCGCCATATTTCCTCTGCGAGCAATATTTTGTTAGTTCCTCTGTTAGAACACAGAGAGCAGTAATCCATGCCTAGGCATACACCAACCTAATTACTAGATTAATTCTTCTTTCTTCGATTCAACGGAAAATATAATACTATTTTTATATCCTGTTGTGTAATTTTGCGATGAAACGGGGAATACTTTATTTACTACTTTGACTATACATCTCGTTAAAAAAATTTTACACCGTGTATTACTACCCGTCCGGATTGTACACCTATTTTGACTATACATCTCGTTGGATTTTTTAACACCGCGTATTACTACCCATCCAGATTGTACACCTTTATACTAATTACGCTAATGTGTTCGGGACCAGATATCTTGAAAATAGATCAAATGTACCCACATTCGTGGAGAGGGAGAGTGGAAAACTATCTGGTTTAAACCAGTCTCAGTAGCTCATTTGGATACGGGCTCTGTTAATAATATTCTATCTAGAGTGTTACGAGAGTCTGTTAAAGAAAATACTCGTCAAAGAACTGATACCATGTAACGTTCGATTCGTCACGGCCGATATAAGAATGCTAGATGCCAAACAACGGGCGAAAATAGGGAGACTTTCGTGGCCTTGTTGGTTATTGATTGTATCATCGTTGATAGTGACGATAACATTAGGGAATAATTTGATATTTGGTACTGATATGAAAATAGATTTTCCTATTAATTTACGCTGGGAATTATAAACAAGATTTCTAGGGTAAAAAGACCCCGAAAGCAGGTGGTAGAAAAATGTGAAGCCGCATTTCGATAATTGAAGAAGTCCCGTGATTAAGTCACAGGGGCGGCTCAAGGGCCGGGGCGCCACCTCGAGGGGGCGCCAAACTGCACCAACCTAACCTAACCTAACCAAAGTAAACTAACCTAATTTTGCCTGGGCGGAGTTGCTAAGCATTACAGTCGTTCACTTTTTGATCCTAAAATAAAATTTTACATATTCATAAAGTTTTTTATGGTTAGTAAAATATAATATAGTGCCACTAATAAAAAGTTCTTTTACATCAACCATCTTGAAAAAATATCAACTCA
Organism: Timema genevievae; assembly: GCA_902155825.1. Classification (NCBI taxonomy): domain Eukaryota; kingdom Metazoa; phylum Arthropoda; class Insecta; order Phasmatodea; family Timematidae; genus Timema; species Timema genevievae. Next base: position 15,490 of record CABFWO010000061.1, read on the forward strand.
AAACAGTTTTTTGCAATTATCTCGTAGACTGTTTATCATATCAAAATATAAAGAGGAGAAAATTATCTACAAAACATTTTTCTTAAAGTTTTCTTTGTAATCCTAACTGTTCTCGTAGAATCTCTCAGTGAGACGTTTGGGGTATGATTACCATTTCTGAAGTTTCCCTTCAAATTATTTTTCTATCACGCCCAGCATACCTTAGGTTTGGGGATTATTTTAATATTTTTCAATTATACAACGGTCATAAAGGGAGGAGGGGGGGGGCATCAAAAAGTAATCCCGCCCGGGCGCAATATTTACCTCGGGCCGCTCCTGCTTAGTCACCGGATGATACAGCATTCAGAGAGGCCCAGTACATTATATAATAGGTGATAGTCATGCACACACTCTCAGTAAAGCAGTGATGGAAGGAAGGGGTGTCAGAAAAGTTAAATTACAGGTGGTCAGAACCGACTGTGATTAATCAATATGCGACTCCGCTGTCAGTCTTAATCATCGACCTGGAATCCAAGACACCCGACCGAGTTTCGAACTTGGATCTCCTCGTCCTTGGCAGTCTAGTCTACTGCGAGAGTAGCTCTTTAGATCACGCGGCCACTGAGGCGGGTATCTAATTATAACAAATTTATCGCAGTTGACAAGAATACTCGAACAAATATCCTATCGATTGTTTGGGTAAGCAACTGGCAATGTTCACGTTCGTATCTTGTGTGTGTATTTTTGTAATATACATCGTACCCAATGTCCACAGACATCGCTGTATAACAGAGAAGGTAATTAACTGATAATCTACGGGTTAGTGGTGAGGGTATGTGGGGGAAAAAAATCCTATAAGACCTGGCCGAGATTCGAACCTAGACTTTGTCGTCATTGACATTCCAGCAGGGGTAAGGTGTCAGACTTCTGTGCTGGGAGTCCGGGGTTCAATCCTCGGTCCCGGCACAGATTTATCTGGTTGCCAAACCCTTCCTTCACCTCTGACAAGACGTGTATTAATCAATTGTGAATGTGTGGAATGCCAGGCCTCCACCGTGGTTCGGATCCCACGTTAAACTGTAGGTCCTCCATTTCGTCTCACAATCACCCCACCATTGCACATTAGCGTAAGTGCGTATAACCCGAACGGGTGGTAAGACGCGGTGCTAATAATGAGACATTCCAGTCTATTGCAAGCCTGACACCTTAAGAGCACGCTATCACTGGTATGGGTATTGCTACCGGTAATGATAATTATTATTATAAAACGGGGTGACGTCTGCAGTTTATCTTGCGCAATGGTGTTAGCATGCGAGGTTTTATAGCACGTTTGTTTATACATAATTATAGAGGAAATAATTGTATAGACATCCATAAACATTTTAGTTCTCATTTAAAGAAGGTCAGCTTTTTAAATCTGACATGTTTAAAATAGGGTTGAGACGCTCGAATCTTCCGATTCCTCGAATCCTATAGTAATTGAGAGATTGAAGATTCGTAAAAATCTCAAAAAATATATTTAATACAATTATAAAGACCTTGACTTTATATAACAACATTAAGCAATTATTGGTAAAGGTATTATTTAGTACTTGTGTAGTTGGGAAAGTAACAAAATAAAAAAGTACAAAATTTAACTAACATAATTAATTTATTAAAAACTGACTGATTATAGCATTCACAGAAAGGTGTTAGCTGTGAAAAAACGTATTTACTTTTGAATGCAACTATCCAATAATTTGCCAAGTTAATCGACTATGTAAACCGGCCTCGTGTTAGTAGTCAGTGCACCTGGCTACGAGACTTGGGGTCCCGGATTCGATTCCCGGCCGGTACCTTGGATATTTTCCCCGAAATATGAATTATCCCAAAGGTCTCCAGGGCTTGGTTGATTAGGCTTAGGTTATGTTTAAGAGTGTCCACGGGCTCCACACCCTAATACTCACTATCACCATCATACTCACTATCACCATCACCTCATCTCATCGGGACATGGAAAGAGCCTCCACGGAAAGGACGTACTATTAGTACATTAGTACGTCCCCTGGACAACGGTACATTAGTACTGGCTAATCTCCCCACTACTGGGATACGAGTGGTGTAGCCCAGATGCACAATATATATAATTATAAACTATCTTGACTATGTAAAATATCGCTTGGTGAATTCTAGATTCTTTAATGCTTCACGCAAATAAAGGGGAAGTAAACATAAGCATCAATTTTTACACTGAGAATTTCCAACGGCTGCTAGGGAGTCTCCATGACAGCTACTTACTTGTTTCACCAATAGTCGCGCATCATAGGAAAGGACTTATCTGTATGAAAGCCAGAACAGTTTTTTTGTTAGCACCGGATCTTACTATCCGTTCGGGCTATACGCATTTGTACTAATTATGTTAATGGAGTATGAATGAAGGAGGTTGAACGTAGAGGAAGTGTGGAAAACCATCTACA
>CABFWO010000061.1:18019-47744 GCA_902155825.1 Timema genevievae
AAAAAAAAAAAAAAAAAAAAACACCCAACCACAGTACACTCGACCATGATCCGAACAGTCATCGGTAGTCAAGAGTATTGTGACTGAGAGTGACGTCATAGTCATCGTTACCACCGCGGCTGGTAGTCATAGATGATAGTTTGGTGTTTTCTCTTATAAACTGAATTGAATTCAAGTGAAATCGGAACAAAATTTAAAGCCTTAATTTCACACCAATACTAGAACCTAAAGGTTTCAAATTTCTTGTAAAAAGAATCAGTTTTTTTTATATCTACATAAACGTACTAAATTGGTATTCTTTTTTCCTTGGGATGGCAACAGCATTATACTTTTTTTTTAATGTGGCCACCTCGATATTTTTTCACCGCCTACTCCACGAATTGAGAAAGAACCTGATAAGTGTCTCAAGTTGGGTTAAGCTTGATTCACACGTTCGTCGAAAAAAACAAAAACAAAATCTGCTTGAGTGGCGCAGCAATTCACGCGCTGTATGTTGACCCATGATGCATTGCAACGTAAACTTAAACAACTGATTATCAACATATTTTATTTTATAGTAGATCGACATATATTTTAGATCATTCTCCCGATAGATGTTTTCAAATTATAACGCTGTGTCTTGGCACAATCAACACATCGATACATACTCTTTATATAAACGAGTTATTTCAAATATCCTCACAGCGGCCAACGAAGCTGTCTGCTAGCTTCTGGCTGTACCGCGCATGCGTTGTCAACTGCACATGCGTAATGATTTGAAATGGTTTATCCTGAAATTTTATAGGTTCTTCTGAGCCGAACATCTCAGGCAGAGCGAACGCAGTAGAGATGAGTTGAACTTTAGTGGAACAGCTCGCGCCGTTGAGGCGGAAATATCGGGATTGGCTAAAGAGCTCGTCACGTGACCATGTTTCTGTTCTGCGCTTGTTTTTTCTGTGAACGTGTGAATCCACAGTAAGTCTTAACTCTTAAGGTATATCTGATATCCAGACAATCTCTGTGACGGCCATTTAAAACATGGTCTGTTCAAACCCCACTTTAGATAGTGTTCTATCTCACCCACGCTCTCCGCGTCATCACTTACTAACTATCGTGGCTTTCAGTCGAGAGCTGAAGAAATGGAAACATTCATTGCACGTCCACTCTGTTGGTTTTGTAGAAAGAACCGCCTCAAGTCCAATACACACGGCCGATGTTTTCATACATACAGTACGATTTGGGTAGAAAGAGATTTTGAGAAAATACTTCCTTTTTTAGTGGTAAACATTGAATACAGAAAATATAATACAGAAAGTCGTACCACACTGCAACGTCTAATTTGAGTTCTTAAGACGTCTGGTTCAAGCTGTATCACCTACCTAAGTTAGGTGTTATCCGGGAGATGAGACGGGCTTTTAAGACGTCTGGTTTAGAGTATTATCTGTGGTGTTGTAAATACTCTTAAATCACGTGACGTATTAAACACCATTGATTAAAACAAGGGTGACCTGGCGGTCTAGGGGTAAGGTGTCAGACTTCTGTCCGGGGTTCAATCCTCGGTCCCGATACAGATTTATCTGATTGCCAAACCCTTCCTTCACCTCTGACAAGACGTGTATTAATCACAACTTGTGAATGTGTGGAATGCCAGGCTTCCACCGTGGTTCGGATCCCAAGTTAAACTGTAGGTCCTCCATTTCATCTCACAATCACCCTACCATTACACATTAGCGTACAACCCGAACGGGTAGTAAGACGCGATGCTAGTCATAATAATGACTAAAACAAACGAGACGCTATGTATGTACCCCTGGTCGACTGAAAGAGGTACAAGGACTTGTCCGCCGAGATTGGAACTGCCAACTAGAGATAAAGAATTGCAGTTGGCACTCTATTTGCAAAAAGTGCCGCGACTCACCGATGGCCGCTTTCCAAATCAATGTCATGATGCAACGTACAAGGTCACTCCGACAAATACAACCTTGACGTGGTCGTGAGCGGACACCAGTTCGATCCCCAGCGAGATAAAAATGAACATTGAAACACAAAAACACTTCCTATATTATATAGGCTACAATGTTTGCGGCGTCAATAGGAAATAATGTTCACAGCTGAGCTTTTGTTGTTTACAGAGTGGCGCAAAAGTGGAGTGGAATTTTCTTTTTAAAAATTATAAAATATTAAAATTCAAATAAACAATTATTTGTTTGTAGTATATAACGTTCACACACAGCCTTGAATCGGTCCATGACTTACAAACTAGCTTATACCTCATTCTAACACTAATGATATTGCGAGTTTGTACTGCATCACTCGTAGACCAGTAGTGGAAAGTTTATACAGTACTAATGTACCGTTGTCCAGGGGACGCCCGAATGTACTAATAGTACATTCTTTCCGTGGAGGCTCTTGCCATGTTCCGATGAGATGAGGTGATGGTGACAGTGAGTGGTTGTGGAACCAGTGAAAAAACACAATCTAACTTAAGCCTAACTAACCAAACCCTGGTGACCGTTGATTGGGGGAATTCCCCTTTAGGGAAAAATACCCAATGTACCAGCCGGGAATCGAACCCGTGACCCCTAAGTTCGTAGCCAGGTACACTGACTACTATATCACAGAGCCGGTTACTTCTACTAAAATGTAAGCCTATTAAAACTTTGTCCTGAAATACACCTTTAGTTTGAATCCCGGTGCGGTGGTTTCACAGCACTAATTTAGCTCGTGAGGTGTAGGAACGATTCATAAACCCGCATTGCTGTGTACGCTGATTAGATGTCATACTCATACGGTTCAGATTGCCGGTGATAGGAAGGCAGGGGCTCGAATTCCGGTCGGGTGCTTTGAGCTAGGTTTTTTAAAAAATATTTCCAACTATACCTCCACGCAAATACGGGTACGTTTCCTCTAAGTTCAACCTTCCTCATTTTTTTACAAACTAGCGTAATTAGTACAAATGCGTCAACCTAAACAGGTAGTTTGATGCCGGGAATTTAGACCCATGTATAAAATAACATAATAAAACCACCCCCAGTGCGCTGAGCCAAGATCAAACCCCTGTCTCTTTGGCATATACAGGAAATGTTTACATTTGTCTGCGAGTCCGGGAGAAGTTATTGCTTGCATATTTATATATTTTTTTGCACTGACCACTTAAAAGACTTGTTTGGCGGGTTCTGACAGATCTTCCTCGCATGCCCTCCTTGTCTCAGTGGTCAGGGACACAGGTTAGAGAGGTTGAATGGGTCGAGCCCTACAGGTGAAGGGCTAGGCTGACACCCGGAGGACACAGGTTAGAGAGGTCGAATGGGTCGAGCCCTACAGGTGAAGGGCTAGGCTGACACCCGGAGGACACAGGTTAGAGAGGTCAAATGGGTCGAGCCCTACAGGTGAAGGGCTAGGCTGACACCCGGAGGACACAGGTTAGAGAGGTCGAATGCGTCAAGCCCTACAGGTGAAGGGCTAGGCTGACACCCGGAAACAAACGTTGAACTTTTAGGTTTGCCCTTGTCTTGTTATTTACTCACTTTGCTGTTTGCAGAAATACAGGGGCTATTGAAAGTAACAATTATATTAGACCAAGGTTTGATCTGGTTATGTTGTGGTTTGAATGGTCGACTGAGGGGTCAGCTGAGTGGCTGAGTGGTACACTACATGGTGGTGTAGTCGAGTGAGGGGATAACTGAATGACAGAATAGGCAGCTGAAAAACTGAGTGGTAAACTGATCGGTTGAGTGAGGGTCTAGATGAATGAGTTGTTTTATAAGTTGCTATAAGGTCACCTGGCAATCGAGGGGTAAGGTGTTTGACTTTTGTGCTGGGGGGTCCGGGGTTCAATCCTCGGTCGTGGCACAGATTTATCTGTATTGCCAAACCCTTCCTTCACCTCTGACAAGACGTGTATTAATCACAACCTGTGAATGTGAGGAATGCCAGGCCTCCACCGTGGTTCGGATCCCACGTTAAACTGTAGGTCCTCCATTTCATCTCACAATCACTCTACCATAGCACATTAGCGTAAGTGCGTATAACCCGAACGGGTAGTAAGACGCAGTGATGATGATGATGATGATGATAATAATAATAATAATAATAATAATAATAAGTTGCTAACTGAGTGGTCTTTTGGATTGCAGAGTTTTTTCCTGCGTGTCCAGTTGAGCGACGGGCCATGTAATCATTTGAGTGGTTGAGTATCTAACTAAACAGCTGAGCTCTCCATCGAGTGGTCAGTTGATTAGTGGAGTTGTGTATCCAAACGTGGAGACCCGTTATTTCAATAAATGCATCACCACCCACGCTGTTGTATCATTAATGATACGTCATTTCATGATCCTGTCTGTGTACGTGAGGATTAATGTAGGATAGTAGAGAACTCAAGAAAGGGGCAGTTATTTTTGCGGTTTTTATAGTAAAACATTTTTTTCAACAAAATAAATCAAATATTTCTCCAGTAAAACATATATTTTAATTTTATTCACCTAGTGATATCAACAGTTGTTGAATATATGTCAAGAGCATAGCGATATTATATAAGAACTTTTTCTAAACAAAGATAAAAAGTTGTCATTAAATTCCAGGACACCCTCAAGAGATATTCAACAACTGTTGATATCACCGTGTGAAGAAAATTGTTTGTTTTAGCACTGCGCCTTACTACCTGTTCGGCTTATTCACTTGTGTACAAATTACCCTAATGGATCTAGGGATTAAGGAAGTTAAATTTATAGGAAGTGTACCCACATTTGCGTTGAGGGAGAGTGAGAAACAATTTTGGTAACAACACCTTCAGTACATCCGACTGAGATTCGAACCTCGATCTCCCCGTCATCGGCAGTCAATTATACTGCGAGAGTAGCGCGTTAGACCACGCGGCCACCGAATCGGGTGAGAGTAAAATTAAACTCTAGGTTTGTACTAAAGTAATATTTGATTTATTCTGACAAAAAAAAAAGTTGCTAATAAAACTGCAAAAAACACTGCTATTTTCTCACTTCCCCTACACTCCCACCTTAACACTTGCGTGATATGTCTACCTGTTTAAAACACTTCAACTGTTATTTCCAGCCAATGTTTTTATGTCCGAGGTTACAGAGAACTGGTCCAAGCTCACGCTTGAGATCTTGAGGAACTGCTTTGAGAGGAGGAGAATCTGTCCCATACGACCTTTTGACCTCACAACGCTCTTTATTTGTTGTTGCAGGTCAAGGCGTCTCGGCTTCAGACAAGAGATCCCCGGCCTTCGGCTATGACGGTCCCATAGGTGAGTCCTTTTACACGCGGTCCACCGTGAACTGTCAACAGTAACCTTAGGTCTTTGACAAACGGTCTTGGTTCGGAGACCAGCAGGGGTGGACTGTGCCCGTTTGATTCGGGCCGTCACAACTACTTTAAACTAAAATAAATATCATGGATTAAATAACCAACATATTATATTTGTTAGTTACGATTATATCCGCTTCTAAAGTCTGTGCACACGAATAGCGGAACAACTCATCCAAGGCTGGTAAATATCCTTACACGAACTGGGGAGTAAAAATTAAATTCAGAATTACTTTGCTCAAAATGGAAAATGGAGGTTAGGTTAGGTTAGGTTAGGTGAGTTTAGGTTAGGTTAGATTAAGTTAGGTTATGTTAGGTTTAACTTAGGGGTTAGGAGTTGAGTGGGACTACAGGTTGTACCGAAATGCATGTGCACCAGCTGAAAGGTACATATATATGTTATTCCACAATTCGAGTGCGCCCATCTAAATATAATATTCTTTAACCTGAAGACTGACACCAGGACACGAGAATAGAACCCGGGACGTTTGGTTTAGTACGCCGATGGTCTAACCACCGAACTACCTGGAAGTAATCCCGTGTCCAGGGTCATTCTTCACTCATATTTTAAGGCAGAGTCCATGATGGATGTGTGGAAATCGTCTGCTACAAAGCTCGTTATATTAATTGATCACTCATTCCTATAGACTGACCCTCGGCACGGGATGACTCCTGGATAGCTTAATGGTTAGGGCAGTGGCGTATTAATACAAAAGATTCCGGGTTTGATTCCCTTGTCCAGGTGTCATTTTTAAATTTAAAAAATAAAATATATTTATTCAATTCTAAATTTTTATTTTTATATAAAATTTTAATCAAAAGTTCCAGTGAGTAAGACTGAGTTTCCCTAATACAATATTTGTGAAGATATACAAAGGCTTTAAATGTAAAACCGTTCTGTTTGTTGTTTCTTGGTGTTGTTTATAGACAAACGTAAAATCATCTGTTTACTGATCTACACGACTATCAAGTGGAGGATAGTTTTAAAGACTTTAATGTCAACCTTGGTGGTCTTTGAGTAAAGTGCTAGCCTCAGCACCCGATGTTCGTGGGTTCAAACCCGGCTGGGTTCGACGGATTCTCGAGGGATAAAGATCCGTAGCACAACTTCCTTCGGAGGGGAAGTAAAACAGTCGATCCCATGTCGATTGTGGCGTGTGAAAGAAACCTGGAAAGTATGTGTGAAAATACCTTTCCCGGCAAAATTGGTATGCCCTTTTGTTCTCGCTCATAGAAATTATCTTGTGCTGATATAATCAGCCGGTTCAGAAAGTGCGCGTTAAATATATCAAATAAATAAATCCATACTTTTAAACATATCAATAAAGACAGCCAGCCAGCTATTATCTAACCAATTAGAAACATTTTTTCTCATGTCAGTGGAAAGTAGAAACTGATAATTGATTTTTTTTTTAGCACCGCGTCTTACTACCCGTTGAGTTGTATGCTTATGTACTAATCAAGCTAATTGTTTTAAGGATTAGAAAGGTTAAATTTATAGGAAGTGTTCCCGTATTTGTGTGGAGGGAAAGTAGAAAACATTTTTGGAAAAACCACCCTTAGAACACTCAAATCTTGGTCGAGTTTTCTAAGGGGGGTTTGTCCAAAATAGTTTTCTACTCTGGGAGTAGCGCGTTAGACCATGCGGCCACCGAAGCAGGTGATAATGAAACTGATATGGCCTCGGTATTAAATTAACTAATAATTAATATATAAATACTTCACTTCAGCTTACAGTGAAACATAACTTTAGGGGAAAATATTAATATTATATTAAGGGCCATCATATTTGTCGTCCCGGGCCGCTTGGAATCAGCCAGTACACCCCTGAAGACCAGGAAACTACAGGGGGTCGTTGTGCATGGACCTTTTTTTGTTATATTCAAAGTCTCTACTTCAGTGGCTCTAAAACTGTGGGTCGCAAGCCGATTTAAGGTGGGTCGTGAAAGCTTTTTGAAATTTTAAGGTATTGTAATTATTTGAAAATAGAAAATCATGAAAATATTGGGGGAAGGGGGTGATTAAGAGAATGATAAAACGTGGGAAATAAAGCATATAATATACAGATAAGAATAAATAAAAAAAATTGTTAAAAAATTATTCCCCCTCATTTCCTTTTCATGTTCATTAAAGTTAGGTAGGCCATGTAAGGTTTTGATATGTAAAAAATCTATTATTTTACACTAGAATTTTTTTTTAATAACGCTTTGGTGGTCGATTGGTCCAACGCGATACTCTCTTGTTAGACTAAACTGCCGTTGACAAGGATATTGGGGTTTGAATCCCGGCCGGGTTTAATGAGCGTGGCTTTTTTCCTAAACTATTTTTTAAACTGCAATTCCATGAAAATGCGGGTACACTTAATCTACATTTAACCTTCCTCATCCTTAATCATTAGCGTAATTAATATTTATGTGTAGCCCTAACGGGTAGTAAGACACGGTGGTAAAAAACAAAAGTTTTGTTTTAGAAATAGCGTAATAATAATATTAATAAATAATTACATTTAAACCTCGTTTATCCGGCCTAGTTGTAACCGGGTGCTACCCGGGTCAAAGGAAAACCCGGATAATCCTGTTATTATGTAAAAGCTGCATTAAAACAATAACATATTACTAAAACTCACAATTTATTTTCACACTAACAAATTATAAAACACTTCAAACATTCAAACAAAACACTTCCAACACAACATCCAGTCCCCCGATCGTTAATTCACCACTGTGAAAGGGCAAATCCCATATTTCATCAATGACAAATGTTTGGCCATGTCAGGAATCGAACTAAAGACCCTTAGTTCAGTAGACAGACACGCTGCCAACTGAGCTAAGGTGTCGTAAACTCAAAACAACTTCGATGTAAAAAACAACAACGGAGAGTTCTCCCATTCAAGGATATTAACTGTGTTGAATTTTGTGGTCAAGTGGGGAAAAAGGCGTCAGTCTTTTCTTGTCTGGTTTTCCGGTGTTGGTAAGGTAGGTATTCTAAAGTTTGTGATGATCTCCCACTCACCAAATTCAAGCCACATATCATATTTAACAGCCTTTCTCGATGTCTATTTTTAATATTTTATTTATCGCTGCGTCTTACTACCCGTTATAGTTGTACGCATGTGTATAGCCTGATTTTGATTGGAAGAACAGTAGAGAAAATACAAACATATTTCTTTGTGGCCAACATTGATAACATTTCCTTACACTGTATTATCATTGTTATTACCTAGGTATTGATAATATCTATTAAAGTGACAGCTGAATATAACACGACTTGACGTATGACTATATTAAAATTGTTTTAGTAACTACCAGATACTATTCTTACTACCAAAATCATACTATAATAATCACTCTAAAGTGTTACTGATGAGGAAGGTTGGATTTTACAGTAAGTGTACCCACATTTGAGTGAAGGGAGAATGGAAAACCATTAAAGGAAAACCACCCTCGATACACCCAACAGGGATTCGAGCACCGATACCACCGTCATCCAGTCCGTTGCGAAAGTGAAGTTCTGGAGCGGATCTCTTTTAATTATTTAAAAAAACACCTCCTGATTCAACCACCCAATGGCCGCACCGACCAAGGAGTCTGGTTTGGTTTACCAGGTGATGGGCGAGTCAGGGGTTGGAATCCCGACCGGGTTTATTGATAGTGAGTTTATCTCAAGGTTTCCCCACTCTTCCTCTTATACACCGCGTCTTACTACCCGTTCAGGTTGTATACATATATGATAACTACTCTATTGGGGTAGGGATGAGGAAGGAAGCATTTTAGAGGTAAGCTACCAGAATTTGCGTGGAAAGAGAGTGGTAAACCATCCTCAATACACCCGACAGGGATTCGAGCCCCGATCTCTGACCGATGTGAAGCCTTAGATACTTTCATAATCCCTACTCCATTGGTATAGATATTCGCATAGCCCTGAGCGGGTAGTAAAAACAATTTAGGGGGAATGTACCCACATTTTCGTAGAAGGAGAGTGGGAAACAATCAAGGTGTTAAAAAAACAAATCAGTACACCCGGGCGCACTTGAATTACGGAACAACCTCTAATCCTATTCAACTCCTAAACCCTAACCTAACCTAACTTAATATAACCAAACCTTACCTAACCTAACCTAATATAACTCAACCTAACCTAGTCTAGTCTAACCTAACCTAACCTCCATTTTCAATTTTGAACAAAGTGATTATGAATTTAATTTTCACCCCGTAGTTCGTGTAAGAGTACTACCGAAGTTCGGATGAGCTATTTCGCAATTCGTGTGCACTCGTATTAGTTGCTCCACAATTCGTGTGCATCGGTACACCCAGCCAGGATGAGAAACTCCGACCTTCACGACACCTGTAGACCAGATAATACGACACCGACGCCTCTCTCGGCGTGTCCACCGGTGCGGGTTTATTTCAAAATGTTCTAGACGCTCCAGTGTTGCCATATCCTCATCTGAAAGTTCTATTTTAAGTCAAGTATACGGGAATGACATCTGCTTAGAACGAGGTGACACTACAGATACATGAATTATGTTAACTATTGACATCCATTGAGAGGTCACTCACTCCTTACGTTGGTGAAGAGGCGTTGTAAATAGTTTGAATGGGTTTCAACCAGAAATGTTGGTCTCAAAGAAAGCGTGATGGGTAATATAGAAGACAGCCGTAAGACTACTGGCGTGAAACGAATTTATTCTGTGGAAGAAAGGGACCGTGAAGTAAACGAGAGATGAATAGCGGGAAAGAGAATTAATGTGGAGGGAAAAATAGCGGTAAAAGGGTGGGGTGAGGTTCTTAACAGCGTTTTTTTTTAGAAACTGAATTAACTTACGATTCAATAGTTAGAGATTAATCAAAAAATCCTAATTCGTGTGTTACAAGATTTGACCTAAGAACCACATAAAACGCTATTATGCTCTCAAATTTAACATTTTTTTTGAACCAGGTTTTTTTCTCTACGCTCCCGAACTATCAGCATTTAATTACACTAAAAATGTAGGGTTGAGGTGGGTAGAATTAATGGGAAATGTACCCGAGTAAGTTTAAAAACCATGTTAGTCCAATTTTGCTTTATTTAGATATATTTTTGACATTTTTACTATATGTTCTGTCTTATGATATTTCCATTCCTTTTGTCAGTGAACTTAGACCTCCAAAGCGCCCTGTCCTCTGCCTCCTCCTTCAGCTCCCAGAATTATCTTCTTTCCTTCAAGTTATCCAATTTGAATCCTCCTTCTTAAGCTCCTTTTCCCCTCAACCTTTCCTTCTATGACGTCATGCAAAAGACAGTTCTTCCTAAGGATGTGTCCGATTCACTTTGCTTTGTACCGAGGAATCACATCCAAAATGGTTCTCTTCCCACCCACTCTTCTTAGGACTTGTTCATTTGTCCCCCTGTCTGTCCACCTGATCTTCCCACCCACTCTTCTTAGGACTTGTTCATTTGTCCCCCTGTCTGTCCACCTGATCTTCTCACCCACTCTTCTTAGGACTTGTTCATTTGTCCCCCTGTCTGTCCACCTGATCTTCTCACCCACTCTTCTTAGGACTTGTTCATTTGTCCCCCTGTCTGTCCACCTGATCTTCTCAAGACTTTTTTTTTGGACATATTTGTTTGTTTTCAAAAAAAGAATAAAGAGTTACAATTTATGAAGAGAACTTTTGAGAAAAGGACTTGCGCTCACATATCAAGGTATACAAACAAAATGACAATGCCACAATCAGCTGTGTATCATCTTACAAGGAAATACATTCACTGTATTAAGTTTAAAGTGGCACTTAATAAATGGCATTGATATACCCCAATTTTGGTTGGAAGAACAAGTTAGAAAATTTAAACATATTTATTTACGGCCAACAATGATAACATTTTACTTTAATATTTGTGTTTTTCCATAGTTATTGATAATATTATATGAAAAGTGACAGCTGCAGATAACATGACTTGATGTATGAATATATTAAAATTGTTTTAGTAACTAAAACTGTTATTCCTAACAAAATCATATTATAATCATATATCAAAGTACCAATACGGCGAATCTATGTATCCGCGTAACTCAAATCCGTGTAGATTGAGTACTTACCATCGTATACATATTTTTAAACATAAAGCTCGCAACTTAATATTGAAATTACAAACATTAAAATGGCCAATAAATTTCCCAACTGGGAGAAAGTATAAACATAATAACTTTGGTGCGTCATTTTTCACCCAAACTCCATTTTTACCCATGCTAACATCCCCTAGGATTATCTTTGGATGCGCCAATGCCGATCTTAGATAATGGATTAAATAGCCAAGCTATTATGGTTGTTAAGTATGGTTATAGCCACATCTACAGGATGAATCCTGAATAGCTCAGTGGTTAGAGCATTGAGGGTTCGATTCCCGTGTCCAGGTGTCAATTTTCAATTTAAAGAATGTGACATTTAGATGCGGCTATAGCCATAACTAACAAGTATAATAGCTTGACTATTTAATCCGTCATAATATGCGCATTCCTACAGTTGTCCTTGTACATTTAACAGCATAAAACCCTCCGTGGCTGCGTTATCTGATAGCTCGTGATCTGAATTTATCGACGATTACAGCACGTCCATCACAGACTCTGCCTTAAAATATGAGTGAAGATTTACCCTGGGGGGTTCGATTCCCGTTTTTCAATCTAGAGAATACGATTATAGATAGTTACGAGGCTCTAAATATCATATTTGAGTAATCTTTGATTGCTTCTCGCTTCAGAGGTCAAAACCATCTCTCTCACAAAATACTGGACTAAAGATGATGAAGCGTTCGTGGTTCGAATCCCCGCTGAGTATAGCGAGTGTTATTTCCTAAATGACCACGCAAATTAGGTTGCATTCCCATCTAAACTATACCTCTCCTCATTAGTGTAGTTAAATGAGCACAGCCCAAACGAGTAGCGAGACGAGGTGTTAGTTTTATGTGAACATCGTGTCTTACTACCCGGTCAGGCTATACCTTTATGTACAAGTTACGCTAATGGGTTAAGAATGAGGAAGGATATATTTAGATGAAGTGTACCGGGTTTTTTTTGGTGGAGATTGAGTGAAAAACCATTTAGTAAAAACCACCCTCAATACACTCGACCGGGATCAAACCTCGATCTCCCCCTCATCGGCAGCGGGTCACAATGTAGTTGTATTGAAAAGTTAAATAACTTTTTTTTATGTATAAAGAAAAAATAATAATTCAAATAAATCTCATGAATGACAGGTGATCACGGGTTTTTGAAAGTAAAATTGTTTGGGGTATTACATTTATTTACATCGAGGTCATTATAGAATGATTTTTCCCAGCCCACACAACAGTTTCGAAAAGGCGCCCCCCCCTCCCCCCCCACCCAGAGAAGATACACAATACCAGAAAGATAATCAATCTAACTCTGTTCTGGGAATTTTTATACCCCCTCCTTACCCCCCCTTTTTTGAGTATCCTGTCATGTGTTTGTTGTTACAAATCATCCATTTCCTTTCATCATTTGCATCGTTAAGAATTGTGAATAGCTAAAAAAACAACAAAACAGTGTAGAGCAATCATTGGATAGGAAGGAATCAAAAGTAACGACTGCGATACAATGCTTGGAACAAATCACGTTTGTTCAACGTGTTTTCCCACGCGGAAAATATATTTCTCTCTCTCTCTGTATCTTAGTGTATATATATATATATATATATCAGCCTCGGTGGTCTTGAGGTTAAGTGCTCGCCTCAGGACCCGATGCTCGTGGGTTCAAACCTGGCCGGGGTCGACGGATATTTCTTGAGCACAACTTCCTTCGGAAGGGAAGTAAAGCCATCGGTCCCATGTCGATTGTGGCATGTAAAGGAAAACTGGAAGATATGAGAAAATACCTTTCGCTCTCGCTCATAGAAATTCAGCGTGGAAAGGAAACGGGGGAACAACCACACTTTCTGAACTCCTCTAGAACGTGGGATCTCTACCAGACGGTGAGGGCAGCACTAGCCAGTCGAGCACGCCTAGCTCCAGATGGATATAAATAATATCAAACCAACCTTCGGATTGTTAACTTAAGCACAAGATATATATTACGTTGTGTATATTATCTATTGTTCGCTCTCTATATCTCCCCCTCCTCTCACCATCCCTTTGGCTCCTCTATAAATACAATTGATAAACATACCGGTTGATGAAAAATATTTTTTAATCGTGTGGTATTACTGACCGGGAAGGGCATGACTTCCATTTCGGCTGCCTTAAGTGTAGACTATTGGCCGCTCTGGTGATCCATAGTTCACCAATGGAGGTTGTCTGCACATACCAGCAATTAGATGATCATAGTTATTTTGATGTTGTGGAGCCGATGTAAGTCTTACTTAACCTAACCCTGGTGACAGTTGGAATCATTCCCCTTAAGAGAAAGATACCCAAGGTACCAGTCTGGAATCGAACCCGGGACTCCTAGACTCGTAGTCAGGTACACTGACCACTATACCATAGGACCGATTTGAAAATGTCAACAAGAAAATGGTCACTTTGTAAGTAAAAAAAAACCCTGAGCTAAATGAAAAGGAGGTTATTTAGGTTCATTGTGTTGGCCTAGGTTAAGTTTGTTTCCAAGTTGAGAGTCGATACGACCTCGTGCCAATGTTTGTGTCTGCAGAAAAGCTAAAAAGTGCTAAATAAAATAAAGCTCAAGGTGAGATTCCAGAATAGTTCTTGACCAGGTATTAAAGACTCCATTGTTTCCGCTAGACTTGTTTTCAGGTCTCTGTTCGATCTCTCCGGCCTTGTCGCGTCATGCAGGACGTCCAACTTGTCAATAAGGACCACAAGTGTTTGTGATCACAAGTACACATTTAAAAAAAAACTAAAATACACCTGTGTACTTTTGAAGTTGGTAGCCCAGCTCTAAATGCAAACTCAATCTTGTTCGGTTACAAATATTCTTTAAAGTAGAGAATTTTTTAATGAAAAATTCCCCCCCCCCCCCCTTCCAAACCTCTCCCCTTTCACCATTCNCTCCCTCCAAACAAAAATATATTAAACTTGATAAAGGAGCCAAGATCTCTTTAAGGTGGGGATGTAGGGAACTAAAGAAACGGCCAGTGTTTTTGCGATTTTTATAGCAAAACTTTTTTTTTGTCAAAATAAATCAAATATTTCTCAAGTAAAAAATCTGTAGTTTAATTTTCTTCACGTGGTGATACCAACAGTTGTTGAATATCTATCGAGGGTGTCATGGAAATTAATGACAGCTTTTTCTCTTTGTTTAAAAAGTTTATCATCTAATGCCGCTATGATCATGACAGATATTCAACAACTGTTGATATCACCACGTGAAGAAAATTAAACTCTTATGTTTAACTGGAACAATATTTTAGTTATTTTGACCAAAAAATTGTTGATAAAAAACTCCAACAACATTGATCTTTTCTCCCATTCCCTGCACTCACACCTTAATCATTTATGTGCACACCACGCTTACTAACCATCCAGCCTATCTGCATATTCACCCCAATAGGGTAGCGGTGAGGAAGATATAATTTAGAGTAAATGTAACTGCATTTGTGTAGTTAGTGATTGGGAAACTATTTAGGATTTAAAAAAAACCTTCAGTAAACCTGGCCGGGATTCAAACTGCAATTTTCCCATCATTGGCAGTCGAGTTTATTACAAGAGTGACACCTTGAACCATGTGAACACCGATGTGGGTATACTACATCATTAAAGATAAACACAGGTGGCCATACGGTTTAAGTCATCAATCTCACAAAAGGTTGGATTGCTGGTGATGGGGAGTTCGAGGTTCTAATCTCGGCCAAGCTTACAGAGATATTTTTTTTCTTAATTATTTCCCCACTTTTCTTTGACAAAGATACTGGTAAGCTTCCTCCGAATCAAATCTTTCTCATCCCTTCTTCATTAGCTTAACTAGATGGATATCTCGCAAACTCGGTAATAAACAGATTAATTATAAATATTGGAGTATAATTATGATCAATATAATATACACACATACAAACATACCTAATGATGCCATTCCCAAACGCGATAGGCAAGAAACTGCATATTGCTCAAAAAACCACAACTCCATACTTAATCCATCCTCACTAACTTTCTCCACACCTCCCTATCCTCGCATACTCCTTCGCTTCAACAACACCCATACACCGAGTCATACATGCTCATTCATCTACAACATTTAAACATGGTCTAACCCTTCCTTTTGCTCCACACACTCTACCTTCATATAGTTGCTTCCTCACTCGATCCACACTCATCCTCTCAACATGTCCAAATAAACCTAAGACTCATCTTTCACAATGACCTATTGGATTCCCTTTCAAACCGCACTACTTCAGCAGACATTCAGTACCGACTGTCCATATAATCTATATGTAAGGAAATAGCCAATGTCACATTCAAAATAATTATATTTAATTTTAAAAACAGTTTATCTATAACTTTTAGTTGCGATTCTTCAAGGAGAGGTTGGTTCGAGACTAAATCGACAATATCACCCTAGCTGGTCATCTCTAGTTCGACTCTGTCCTGAGAACATGGGGTTCAATCTCAGGTGGCAGCCATTGTAATCCCGAACAAATGCTGCTGTTCCCTCGCTAAAAATATTCAACCAATATCCTGTAAATTAATTTTATCTTTTAGGTCATTATAAGAATTTTTCAAATTAAGAAAAAATAATAATTTACAAATACATAAAACTAAAAAAACATTCTTTATAATTTATCATGTCTAAGAATATAAATATTTTAATATTTGTTTTATCATTGCATTTTTCTACCTGTTCACGTTAGCATATGTAGTAATTACGCTTATGTGTTAGAGATGAGGCTGGTTGAATTCAAACTGTGCACTTCCTTAACATTCACTATCCTCATCTTGTCCCCTAGGACAAGACAGCTCGTAGCAGAAAGCCAACGCACTAGCTCTAGAGCATAACTTAACAGAATATCTTCTTCCTCATTTCCAGGTCCGAAGCACTGGGCCGAGTCGTACCAGACATGCTCCGGCAAGTACCAGTCCCCTATCGACATAGAGGAGCACTTGGTGAGCCAGGTTCGACTCCCGCCACTCAACTTCCAAGGGTTTAAATCCAAATCTGTCAGCAGCACTCTCACCAACAACGGACACACCGGTAGGTGGTGCACTCGCTGTAAAGCCCGGTCCACACACAAAACTGTCTAATTCAAGGGTTTTCAGCACAGTTTTCCCCCCTCAGTTCTGTCATGTAGAAAGAGCTAAGCTGGTCAAGTGTTGCAACTTGTCTTGAAAAAAGAAGGCAAATTAAATGTCTTAAGTGCACACAACGTTCAAGACGGTGCAGACTCCGGCTACTGAAAAAAATAAATACAAGTTCAAAGGTATCCTTAAGAAACCCACGTGATCAATGATGAAGATCAGTCATCGTTGATAAAACAAATCAATAAAAATATAAAACAACATTTTTGAACTTAACAAACAACGTTCCTGCACCAATATAGAAGGAAAACCAAGCAAAATGTGTAGATCCACACGCAACGTCTTTAATTGTGCAGGCAAAACGGTGTACAAAGCTTTGAGTGTGGACCAGGCTTTATAACAGCACACAGTCCATCCCTGTGGCTACCAAGCCTCATTACATGCATAAGGGACCCTGGTTCAAGCCCAAGTGAAGAATAAAATGTTAAAAGTATTGGTACCAAAGTTTTTTATTTTAATTTTTTGTGCACCCCGCACCTTACTACCCATTCAGGCTAAATTTACAATAATAGGGTAGGATTGAGGAAAGTAGAATATAGAGGAAATTTACTCACATTTGTGTGGAATGATAGTGGAAAACTATTTAGTTAAAAAAACACCCTCAATACACCCGACCAGGATTCTAACCCACGATTCCCCCATCATCATAGTCCAGTCTATTACAAGAGTGAAGTTTCAGACCGCTCGACCACCGAAGTAAGTCTCTAGAATTATTTTTTTTTTCTAATAATATGGTAAAAAATTAGGTTTATTTTAGGTAACCTCAAGTCAAAAATTAACTTGCGCATATTTAACCTAAAACTCTGTTTATGTAACTAAAAAATAGGCGTTTCCATAAAGCATTATCATCTTTAACATTGACCTCGGGTTTCTTTCTCAAGGTGAGCCTCGTACCAATGGGGCAACGAGCGTAGCCAACACATTTAAATTATACAATAATAATGTCTCCAGTAGTTGTGTTTACTTCACAGCGCAAAGAAAGCCTTAATCACCACACAAAAAACCAACCAGGAATGAAAGCTCTGTTTGGTATCATTTAGGGGCGGGTTTACCTCCAAATATTATTTTAGGTTGAACCGATTTTTTTTATCGATTGGCGGTGGTTGTTAAAAATGCTGCTTTATGTGACTGCGGTTATGGAGGAATTGAAGAGTTTAGGTTTTATTTAGGATTGGTGAGTTTATAGCTAGTAATTAAAATATTTCGTTGTTACTGCCATGATTGGAGAATGCATTTTTCTTTTAATCGTTATGTTCAACATATGGGGTGCTAAGAGCTTAATATCTGCATCAAGAGTTTCATTGTCTAAGACAGAGGTCGACAACCTTTTTGATATCGTGGGCCATTGTGGGGTTAAAAAAAAATATTGAGCAAAAAATTTCAACTTTATATCTCTCATAGTAATTAATTATAATCCTATTTTTATGAACATAATTTTTTGTTTGCCAAGTCCTTTGTAGCCCAAATCAGGCCTGTGGGCCATAGGTTGCCTACGACTGGTCCAAGGCGTCATTCTCACAATAGACTGGAATGCCAGTGATGGGGGAGATCAGGGTTCGAAACCCGGTCATATTTATCGAGAGGATTTTTTCCCTAAATGGTTTACCACTCTCCTTCCATTCAAATGCGTTTACACTTCCTTTATAGTCTATCTTTTTCATTCCGACAGCAATAGTATGAATATGCAATTATTCTGAACAGATAGTAAAACATGGTGACCTTACCACCCTCCCCCTTCACCCTTAAAAGAAAGACAATGTTCTAAGGATTAAGAATAAGGGAGGTTGTGTATAGGAAATGTAACTCCATTAGTAAAATCTACATGCGACCCCGGCCAAGATTTGAACCTTGGCCTGACAATCCAGTTTAGTGCGTGACTGACACCTTAGACCAGGGGTTTCCAACTGGCGGTCCACGTTTGTATGTGGCCCATGAAGTTTCTTCGAAAAGTAATCTACTGTAGTAAAATTTGTGTTTTTTGCCAAGAAACGGAAAGTTTTTGACTTGCGTGGGGAAAACCCACAAAAACGCCAACTGATGTTCATGTTTAGTTTCTTCCTTACATCTGATGAATCAAATATAGTATATTTTAGCCATAAAATTAGTTTAGTCTGTAATTAAACATGTTTAAAATGTAATTAAATATGTTTACATGACCACTTGTTATTTTATGCATAATTTTTTTTAGCGCCACTTCCCAGTTCGGGTTATACACTTATGTATTACATTAATGTGATAAGGATTAGGGTGGTTATATTTATAGGAAGTGTACCCACATTTATTTGGAGGGAGAGTGGAAAACCATTTTGGAAAAGCCCCTCTCAGTACACCCGACCGAGATTCAAATTTTAATCTCCCCATCATTGGAAGTCTAGTCTACTGCGAGAGTAGTGCTTTAGACCATGCGACCACCGAAGTGGCTTTCACAATTTTAAATGCCTGCTCTCGTTTTTGTTTTAACTTGACAAAAATTAACCGATTACGATGTGGCCCACCACTATATTCATGGCCCCGAGGGACACACTTTAAGTTGGAAACCCCTGTTTTAGATCATATGGCCAAGTGTTCATTTAATTAGTCCTTTTAATAGTGTAAACAGACTCGTTAGAATCTTACTGGTGAAGATTTAGTGTTATATTCCTTCTTTTTTTTTAAAACCAAACTTTAGTTCAACCATAGTTACAATGTCAGGAACAATATGAACTCCATGCAATACAACCTCACCACATTTTGTTGACAAGTAGTGGGAAAACAACAGGCTGTGTTTTATTCTTTATCGCAGTGGTACTTCAGCTGAATACATCCAATGAAGCCATCTTGTCTGGGGGCCCTTTGAAAGGTAACTACATCTTCGCCCAGCTGCACTTTCACTGGGGTGCCAACGATTCTATCGGCAGTGAGGACACTATCAACAACCACACGTATGTCCATACAGATACGTACACTCGGGGGACGACAAAACACAAGACAAGAGTTTTACATTTCAATCTTGTTATTGTCAAATTGGGGGACTTGGTTGAATTATTATTATTATTTTATGAGATTAGAAATTTAAAATTTTATTTTATAAAATATAGATATATTACAATTCTAAAACTTTGTAAGTGTAAATGTATTGTGCCAATGACTGTACTCTCTATAAACTAATAGATGAATATTTTAACACAAACAAATATTCTGTACAAGAACAAATAAGCTGATTAATACATCAGAGTACTGCTTACCAAACTTTCATCAGTCGTGTACCCCTTTCGGGGCCATGGCCTGACCAAATTAACACTTCAAGCTCATTATTAAAAAAAAAAATTGTTTTCTTGTAGAGTAATGGCAACCGTTCCAATTTTTTTAAATCATCATGTCTTACTACCCATTCAAGTTATATGCATATATGATAATTACTCTGATGGGGTAAGGATGAGGAAGGAAGCATTTTATAGCTAATACTCGCATTTGCGTGGGAGGAGAGTTGGAAACCATTTAGGAACACCATCCTCAATAGACCCGACCGAGATTCGACCCTCGATCCCCTGTCTTCAGTAGGCAAGACTAGTACAAGAGTGACACCTTAGACCATTCGGCCACTGAAGCGGGTATGCCAAATTTTAATAATGTTTTGACAGTAAGCTAAAAAAAGTCATGACGGAGGGAAAGAAAGGTTTATGAAAGTTAATCACATCACATCAAAATATGACCTGTATTAATTTGTTTATTATATTTTTAGCAGCCCATCTTAAAACAAGTTTGGGTCATACACCTATTTATTAGACTTACTATTATAAATGAAATATGTTTAATGGTTTATACAATTCAGGGGTCACATTACACATACCTCCCAGAATCCTTAACACACCTTTGGGGTACATGTACCACAGTTTGGGACACAGTGAATTAAAGTAACTAAAATAATATACAACACCTTGAAAGATTTAATTGTATCCCTTTTGAACAAAAATATTATACAGTATGCATTCAAAAACCACAATAATAAAATAAAATAGATTTAAAAGTAAATTTTAATACATTGATGAACCATTGCTTTTATATTTATTTATCTCTTTAAAACCAAAACAAAAAAACTCTTTTCACTATTCACATCTAATCTCCATTTCCTTTGTTTGTTCTTTGTTTTATTAATTCCTTTTACATGTTTATATCTCATTGTCCTATTATTCTTTACCAATTATTTTTTTCTTTCTTCTGTGTTTCTTGAGTTCCTCTTTTAGTAAGTTTTTTTGCATGTTTCCCATTCCCTCTTGAGTACCGATAGATTGAAATCTAGGTGGGGGGGATTGGGTGGTAGCGATCGCTCTTTTATATGTTTCTATACATCTTTCATAAATGTACCAATATCTTTACATTAATTCATTTTGATAATACATTATTGAACTAGTACAAAATACGGATAATATTTATAAAAAATATGTATCCAAGCACAATACAAACAAATCATTTAATTTATTAAGCATATAAAATTATGAATCGAACCGGAGACTTTATGTATATATTTGGTGACTTTTTTATTTCCAGGTTTCCATTAGAGCTTCACTTGGTTTTCTTCAAGCAAGATTATGTAAGTTTCAACCATGCTCTCGACTTCAAGGATGGGCTTACAGTTCTTGCTGTGTTTTTTGAGGTAACTACAATCCGATTTCGATAGGAGAAAACTTTTTTTTTTACATTTATATACATCGCTAAAATAATCTTTATATAGTCATATGTTAAGTCATGTGATCTTTTGCTTGTTGTTTAGTACTTAGACTACATTGAGAACATAGCAGTACTATATTATTATTATTATTACTATTATTATTAGCACCGCGTCTTACTACCTGTTTGGGTTATTCGCACTTACACTAATGTGTAATGGTAGGGTGATTGTGAGATGAAATGGAGGACCTACAGTTTAACGTGGGATCCGAACCACGGTGGGAGGCCTGGTATTCCTCACATTCACAAGTTGTGATTAATACACGTCTTGTCAGAGGTGAAGGAAGAGTTTGGCAATCAGATAAATCTGTGCCGGGACCGAGGATTGAACCTCGGACCCCAGCACAGAGGTCTGACACCTTAGCTCTAGACCACGGTCATTTACCAGTACTATAGTTCGTGTTAATCTTAATTTAAGTGTCAGAGAAAAGTTTAGTTTTCAATTTTAAGTGCTCCATATAATAAGTAATTTTTATTTGTTATGTTTAACAATGAGGTTGCCAGACACCTTAACTCAGTCTGTAGCAGACCTGTCTACTGAGTAAACGGTACCAGGTTCAATTCCCAGCATAGCCAAAAAATGTATTATTGGTGAAATGTGGGTTTCCCCTTTCCCAGTGATGAATTAACGGATGGGTGTTGTGTCTTTTCTAGATTTAAATTAGTTTATAAGTTATGTACCGATATATTCAGTCAGTTCAGAAATTGTATGTAAAATACATCAAATAAGAAAAGTTGATAGTGAAAAGCTAATGGATTAATTATGTATGGAAAGGGTGATTAGGAGAAAATGCACCTAATATAAGACCAATAATTTTATCTGTTAGGTGTAAAAGACCTACAGTTTTATCCTTTGTGTATTTATAAATTCCTCTTGTCATCTGCTATCTATAGTTTTATGTGACCATTTCTCGATCGTACCAGGTATATGGCGATGACAACGATATCTACTCGGAAATTGTGAGTCACCTGCCCCGGGTGGTAAACCCTGGAACCAATGCCCGACTGAAACGACCGGTCAACTTGGACTCCTTGTTGCCGAGCATTCGTCACCTCTATTTCACTTACGAGGGTTCACTCACCACCCCGCCTTGCTCCGAGGTGGTGACGTGGATAGACTTCAAGCAGCCCATACTGCTGTCCGCCAGACAAGTACGCTTTCATTCCTAGCAGTGTTGATTAAATATTCCTCTCCTCTAGTACATTATTTCCAAATTACCCAGGGCTATGATATGTCCCAAAAAGTTTTATTAATCATTATTGATTGATTAATTTATGGTGGCAATCACAGGCCCTGAAGAGCACCCGCTGGCTGCACAAGCTACAACCCTCCCCCCTCCCCCCTGTTTTGTCCTGAGCCTTCTCCTGGATATCTCATACAACATCATCATTCCATCTTGTTCTAGATATATAATTTTTTTCTGATAGTAAATCTGATGAACAAATTACCACAGATGTTGACGTGATGTCGTGGACTTGAATAAACCTTTCTCTCCCTCTGTCACAGATGGTTTTGTTTAACTTACCGATGAAACTTTAAAAAAAAAAATTTAGAGCCACCATTAATACTTCACAAGATAGCAGGTATTTTTGTTCTTTTTTTTCCATGAAGAGATGGAAGGGGTGCATTGTGGCCCCTAAGGGGTGAAACACTAATAAAAGTTTGGAAAACAGATTTCTATAATATTTAACAATTAAATTAACTATTTAATCCATGAAGCAAGAATATGTAAGAAGGAAAGACACCCGCAACATTATAATGGGAGAATCACTTGTTAAGAAGGAAAGCCCATCCCACAAATCTGTGATTTGAACCTCAACCTGCAAGGCTACAGTGACTAAGTGCAATGTTAGCATACATATTGGACTGCTCGGCCATCTTTTCACTGCATTGGTACCCAAGTTGGTTAAATGCATACATTATTTATAGGAAATATACCTACATTTGTTTGGAGGTAGAGTGGACCACACTCTAGGAAAAATCCCCTTCAGAATGACCGACCTAGATTCAAACCCCGACCTTCCCATCAGTGGCAAATGAATATGGGAATTAGGATTTGCCAAGATATGTGGATGCAAGTGTGACATTATTACAAAATATGGGATGTGAAAAACTACATCTTTTAACTTAACATAGTTTGGGATATTTTTATCAACTCAATTGTTATTGGTAAATAATACAACAGAAAGCTGTGTCAGGCATTGTTCGACACTGTTCACTCAAAATTATGAGTGAATGGTAAGTTGTATAGGACATAGTAGAATTTTACGGAGAAATTGTTTTTGTGTAAATATTTATTTTGCCCGAAAGTCGTCATAGTAAATTTTGATAAATCCTTGAGAGCAAATAAGTACATAATCCGAACATGACCTTCTTTCCTACATCCCATTGACACTCGTTTAAATGCTCAATTCGAATTTCTAGGTAAACGCTTTCCGCAAACTGCGCTCCGAGGAAGGTACCCTCACCCAAAACTTCCGGCCGGTGCAGCCGCTGAGTGGCCGACTGATCCACTTCAACGTCGCAGACGATCTCAGCAGATCAGGAGAATCTTCCATGCTGAGGAGTGTCCCAGTAGGAGCGCTGTGCATAACCGCGGCAGTCCTGACTTTGCAAGCAATTTACTCGAGGTGAAATGTCCAAACACAGCTGCGATTCTTCGTTTAGTAGAGTCCAGCGAGCTATCGTACCTGAATATGCTCCCCCCTCCACACAATACTCATGTTCAAAGTGTAGGACAATCCAAATTGCTTCTTGACATTATTTGTAACAGTCAAGAGGTTTTAAGATCCGGTTGTAGTGTTGGAGAAATTATCGTCAAACTTTATTTGGGTATTTTGATGGCTAAAGAAAAAGTTGCATTTATAGATGAAAATGTTTTGCTCATACTTTTAGCAAAACCAAATGTAGATGTGTCAATATCAATGTTCTTTTGTAAACAGACAGATGATTATGTTTGTATTTCATTGAATGTAAACTTTTCTAAGTGACTCATTGTCAGCTATTTGCTTTGATTAATTATGTTGCAGAGTTTGAAATTTGTTGAGTCATGACTTACAGTAGTTTTGTTACGCCAAAGAATCATAAACACCTCTTCAAACAAGGTTGAACGTTCTAGATTTTTGTATCTAAAACACCAAAATATATTTGTGAAAAAGGAGTAATAACAAAAAAGTGGCCCTAAAAATTGCCTACAAATGATTAAAAAAATAACAATTTGATAACAAAGTCATAGAAACTTTATAGCTCCGGGTGGTGTGAATTAGAATGTGTTTGGTAAGACTGATTTAAGATTTGACAGGAAAAGTCATGAAAATTGAATCACCACAATTAATGAAGCTCTCTAATTATTTACATCATCACCATTTTATCATTTATAAGATGATTAAACTTACAGTATTCATCGTAATTCTTATCAATTTTTTTTTTGTGTAAATTAATCTTAAATGGGCCATAATAAGCATTTACATTTCATAAAAATATAATTACACAAGATGAAAAAAGTAACAATTAAACTTAGTTTTAAGAATGTTACACGAAAGAAAAATAACTGTGCCATGTAAATAATTAGTTCAGTATTAAAGTGTACAGCGAAGAAATGTGCTTGTTTTGCACTAAGGTAGCATTCACAATACTGACAACATTTCTAGTGTTTTAATAATTGTGTACATTAGTGTACAACCCACTTGTGTTGGTGACAATAAATAGAGAGGTGAACACAATGCTCTTGTTGGACTTAATTGGCTTGGGTTGTGCGAGTTTTAAAACATGAACAAGAAAGTGTGATATTATTACATTTATTACAGGTATTATTAACACAAGTACTAAATAAAAAGTACTAACAATTTAGTCTTTAAATTTAAAATGAATTTTAACACTCAGATTATTAATCAGTAGGGATGAAAAGTGTATTTAGGTGAAAGTGAACCCACATTAGTAAGCAGTGAAAATGGGGAAATCACAACACCTTAAACTGTGTGACCACCAATGAGTGTATGTGGAAAAAGTATAATATCAAATTTTCCATATTAATAACCTATTCTCAAAAATAACCAACAATAATCCTGCCAAGAAAATAAATATGTATTATATTTATATAAAAAGATAAATAAGGGAATAAAACTATTTATTTGGGGTGTGCAAAACTTCAAAATGTTGTCTTGAACGCGTCAGGCTTTGCTATAAATTTACATAATGAGCTTTGTTTACCCCTACTATCTATAGTAAAGAAGGGTACAGATATATTTAGTCAAAATAGGTAATAGTTTAAACTAATTGTTTCCAACCATACCAAAGTTTTGCCCTAATTTTTGTCTGTGAGATCAATGCGACCCCCTTGATAACCTACGAGCGTTCATATCTCAATTTTTAAATTATTATTCTTGCTGAATCTTACTACCAATCCGGGTTATCCGGATTTAATTACACTTGTGGGGTAGGTAGAGCCTAGAGAAAATGTACCTTTATTTGCGTAGAGAAAGACAGGGGGAAACCGTTTAGGGAAAGTCGCCCCCAGTACCCTTGATAGGAATTAGAATCCCGATCTCATCACCGACGAACAAAACAAGCATGACATTAAGCCCTTGTGCTTGATTTAATTTCTATAAATTGCTTGTATAGTGACTATACGAATGTGACTAAGATGTCTCAAAAGAGAATCAACGAGCCAAGTGAGCATTTTGGAAGTTATGGTAGGAGCGCCACTTGACCAAACACAAGACTACTACCACCAACTTAGTCAACAAGTAACTGTCAGTTGCTACGCAGTAACATTACAGTTTTTATCACTAAGCAGCTTACATTATTTTTTATTTGTATGAGGTATTTAATGTGCACTTACTGAACTGATTATATAAGCACACGAGAATTTCAATGAGCTAGAACAAAAGGGCCTACTAATTTTGCCAGGAAAGGTATTTTCAGATACCATTCAGGACTCTCTTACACACCACAATCGACATGCAACCAACGGCTTTACTTCCCCATCAAAGGGAAGTTGTGCTAAGAATTTTTATCGCACAAGAAAATGCAGGCAACCCTGGCTGGGTTTGAACCCACGAACATCGGGTCCTGAGGCGAGCACTTTACCCCAAGACCACCGAGGTCGAAAAACCGCTTACACTTCTATTTTAATTTTACACCTTCCTCTAGTCATTATGATCATTTTAAAAAGTAAATATAATAAAGCACTATGACCCCAGCTTAAACATGCCATGACCCAAAAGGGGGCTGCGACCCTCAGGTTGGAAACCACTGGTTTAAACTAAGTCGGTCTATCAGGTGGAAACACCTGCTCAGAATTTTTTATAAGTAATAAAAGTAAAAGGTCAAAATATGTAAATAGATAAATATAATAGTTTTTGATATCGATCCAGTTAGTATTAATATTTAAAAAAATTGAAATAGTTTTATTTCAAATTGAGAGAAAAGTTTATATAGTAGCTAAACATTATCTAAGGTGGACCATAGAAGGATTATTTTAATTAATTTAGTTTGGCACTTGGTCATGCATGGCAAAAATTGAGCAGAAAATATTCATTAAACTTGATTTGAAGAGAGAATATTTTATTATTATTATTATTATTATTATTAGAGAAAGATATAAACAAAACCATGATTAGTTATGGTTTTTAATTTCTTATATTTGTTCATTAAATATATTTTGTGTGCAACATAATCAGATGAGATATCACTAATTTAACTGCTATGGTTGTACTACTAATAAATACAACTAATAAATAATGTAGTTTTGACAACATTGTGTGGATATTTGAAATGACTTCCAGGTAAATGTGGAAGAGTAAGCAAAATTTATATATGTGTGTGTTTGCTAAAATGTAATAACTTTGGAATGATTTAAAATAGGTTTGAACTAGAAACTCTACAAAACTGTCTTATTGAGTCTAATATTAAGAGTTGAACCAATTTATTAATCATAATCAAACACTTAAATTGCTTATGATATTGATACAGTCCAATGTTCATAGGAAAGGCTTTTATCTGACAGCTAGAAAAGTTATTAGATCTACTTTTACCTAGTCATATGTCAAGTCATGTGATCTGAAGCTGTCATTTTTGATAGATAATATCAAAGCTATTAAATAAAAAAATAAATGAAATAAAAAATTTAATCAATTATGGCCGCAAAAAAAATTTGTATTTGTTAAAAAGCTCTTCCTATAAAAATTGCCTGTAATAAGTTTCTCCAAAGAAAATAACACATTTAAAATATAAATAGCTGTATGTTTATTTATAGATTAAAATCTTGTAAATGTTAAATATGTACATAAAAAACATTAAAAAATACTGTGTTAAAGGTGTTGTTTTTTCTTTCAATGTAAAACTAATTACATCTTAACCTTGTAAAAGATGAGCAAAATTACATCACAAGAAAGTGGTTCAGTTTTAATACCAAATTAGAAATATATTTTATAAATATTCTATCAAAATATTTAAAAGTAAATTAATCCCTACCCTATCTTGTAATATGTTTAATGGTTTGAATCAAACAATTGTTCGGAAACTGAGCAATAGACAAAAGATGGGTCAGATCATATAATTCTCAAATTTGAATCTTAAATTTTCTTTCGAATCTTGAATCTAAATTCTAATCTTTAAAAATATACAATTTAAGTTAAAGAGAAAATATTTGTAATTGAATTTAAAAAAAAGTTGTTCTAAGGCTTTGTACCACTGATAAATGTTTTATGTCTGTCATGTCGATTTTGTTATAAACAAAAGAGAAAAAACTTTTTAGTAAATTAATTATATTAACACCATTTTATATATATAAAATTTTTTTTGTTACTCTACCAACCATACAAGTCTACATAATTATATTCACCAATTGCTTAAAATACTTATATTATGTCAAGATTTTCATAAATTGTATTTGAGACAATGTTTTGATATTCCTACAAATCTCGTATCATTCAAATACCATAGAGTCGAAGGCTTCAAGGAATCAAACATCCCATCTCTAGAGATAACATACAGCAATCAGGACCAAACATGTTATGCAATCCACAACATTTTTACTTTAAGGTGGTATCAAAGTGAAAGTGAGTTAAGTTCAGCATTGTTTGCAGTTTTTATAACAAAAAAAAACCCATCTTTTTAAACAAATAAAATATTTCTCTAGAAAATACATTTAGTTTAACTTACTAAACAGATCTTGAATATTTGTCATGAGCATTCAAGGAAATTGATTAGGATTTTTTATTTTTTGTTTAAAAAGTTGTTCAAATGCCCAGCAACACACAACAGATCTTCGAGAACTGTTGTGATTTATATGGGCAGAAAATTAAACTAAACGTATCAACTCAAACAATTTTATAATTATTTAGGCTGAATAAAGTTTGTCATTAAAAATATAAAAATAAGGACAACACAAGAGGAAAAGTAAGCTGTGTTTATTGTCGCCAACTTATTGGACCAACATCCTGGGTCCTCCGCTAGTTTTTAATCAGTCCACACATTTCTAGTCATAGATAACGACGTGTTACTTGCTGTTTATTCATGTTGGGTTGGTCGTTTATTATCTCCAACAAATGATCCAACACAACCCAACCCAACACAATTTGTTGGCTCTGACCGGCTCGCACAACACCAATATCCGCAACAAGTTGGTAAGTTGGTAAAGCGTTTATATTGTAACCCAACTTGTTGAGTTTGTGTTGGCCAACATGTTGTGTTACAATTTAAATGAGGCTTTAGTGACATTATAATATAAAATTGAAGAGACCTTCACGGAGTGATTTTAGATTGGTCAGAGAGATGTTAATCCTGTCTGTTGTAAGAGTAATGGATAATGCGGTTTATATATAATAATAAGTCAATATTCGTTAAACTTAACAACTCACTTTTAAATCACAACACCAAAATAATGAATACGAACCATTTGTTTAAACTTAAATGTAGTAAGCTTACCTTACATGGTTACACTATGGTTCAGCATATAATATAGGACCATAATGTAATCTGTCAAGGTAATTATTTTGAGCATACATATCAAAATTAAAAAAGTGGTTAAACCCTTGGATATTTAAAATAAAAGAGCATTATGAAATAGTTGAAAAATTTCCTTTCTTCCAGGTAAAACCTGTGCCGTGCTAATGTGACATTAGCTCGCACAATGTCACTGTGACATTCTTTTTGTTGTCACACACATTCTTTTCTTGTTTCTTTTTACTCCTGATTCTCTTCACTTATCTTTTCATGCCTCTCGTTTACGCATGCGCGACTCCTTCCCCTTCTGTGCTGGCGCTCTGACCCCCCCCTCTTCTCGTCTCTTGTACTTTCTCCCCTCCATTCAAATGGCCGCGCATGCGCCCTCTGTCTTTTTATCCAACGCCCAACTCTGCTGACCTTTTTTCTGGCCTTGTAGTGTACTCTCGTTTTGGAGGTCCCAAGGGACGGATCAGCGGAAAATCTAGTTGGACACTACGCCTGGGAACTAGGGGGAACTTGTGATAG
>CABFWO010000061.1:51386-64004 GCA_902155825.1 Timema genevievae
CTTGCTTCCTCTACTATCTCATGTACTCCAACATCCTCATTAGATGACCATACCATCTCAGTCTTGCTTCTTCTACTATCTCATGTACTCCAACATCCTCATTACATGACCATACCATCTCAGTCTTGCTTCCTCTACTATCTCATGTACTCCAACATCCTCATTACATGACCATACCATCTCAGTCTTGCTTCCTCTACTATCTCATGTACTCCAACATCCTCATTAGGCCTACATGATCACACCATCTCATTCTTGCATCCTCTACTATCTCATGTACTCCTACATCCTCATTACATGCTCTCACCATCTCATTCTTGCATCCTCTACTATCTCATGTGCTCTCTGTTCTTCTACTCTTTTCCGGATAACTCCATTCCTAATCCTGATTCTCCTTGTGACAGCTAACACGATCCTCACAAACGCCATTAAAATGGCCTCCACTTTCCTTGTCTCTCTTACATTAAGTATCCATGTTTCTGCTGTATATGTAACTATGGGTACAAAGTATCTATCCAACCTTGGCTAATCATGATGGTAGAGAATTTGAGAAGCAGTATTTTCTAATAGTCCTCCTAAGCGTGTTTGGAAAAGTTATCTACATCAAAAATTAAATTAATTCAAGATGAGGAATGTCTATAAAAGATGTACCAGTAAGACTATTATCTCAGGATATAGGCTACAACTTTGTATCTTATTGGTTAATTCACTTGCGACTCATTCTATTAAGTACCTGTTTTTAAATCTTAATGTAGTGTTTGTACAGAATAAAATAATTTTGAATGAGGCCACGGCCAAACTAAGAAGTAATTTATCAGTTTACGGTGTGAACATAGCCTACCAGTTCCTCAATGACAACTCGAGAGTTGGCTGCTTCTAGCTGAGCCTTAACTTCGTCGTCAACGTTCCCCGGATGAGCATCGGGAATAACATTCTCTTTTAAGGATTCATCAAGAGGGCGGTAGCTACGGAACTTGGGTCTTCAACAAGAACAATAAATTAATTAAAATTATAATTTATATAGAACGCTTACAATTAATTTTGGAGGAAGATTTTTTTTCCCAATAAAAACACACCCAAAGAACATTATTAATCATAATAAACATATTTAAGCACTTGGCAAATTATAAATATTAATTTAGGTCAAAAAATTGTAATAACTTTAATCAACTTTAAGTGGGATGGTGAAACAAATATAAAATGTATGGCTAAAAGTGTCTATAACACAAAAATAAAAAAATAGAGGTGTGTGTGTATATATATATATATATATTTAAAAAAAATTCTGCAAAGTTGTCAAGGATGTACAGTATAGTGTGTGTGAAAAAAAGTGATAATCAACATAGTTAAATGTGAATAAGGTTATTTTATGTGGCCTTCAAGTTGGGATAGTGTCAC
Source organism: Timema genevievae (assembly GCA_902155825.1). Taxonomy (NCBI): domain Eukaryota; kingdom Metazoa; phylum Arthropoda; class Insecta; order Phasmatodea; family Timematidae; genus Timema; species Timema genevievae. The sequence continues at coordinate 52,785 of CABFWO010000061.1, forward strand.
ATCCAAGAAACCAATAATATTATGTAATATTGACATCAAGTACCTAGGCCTTTATACGTTTTGTTAAGATCATTAACCGCTGTTTAGAAGTGATAGTAAATAGTTTTACCAAAATAAGGTTTATGCGTACCATACCCACTTTTGTTTTTATAGAGAATTATGACTCGTCTAGGCAATGAGAAACTTCCTTGCTGCGTTTGTTAACATAGCCTGGAATGTTTCGACTTCTGTTCGAGTGTATCGTCTAGTGGTGGATTTTAGAAACCAACAAAGACTATCAAGTATGTGCACAATGCACACAAAATAAAAATATGTTGACAAGATTTTCATCAGGTTTGGTTGAAGTAGAATTTTAAACTAATGTTTAGTTTTTGTAATTTTTTGTTCAATACAAAAGTTATTAATTACTTATGCCCCTGAATTTATGTAGGCTTAGAGGGGATGGTAGAATCCCTTGAGAAGAGCCATCATTAGAGCACTTGAGAGTAATTAAAAACCCCGACCTCTCAATTAAAGTAGAGTATTGTAATGAGTGTACAACTCCTTATAACAGTTAGTTACCACTACAAGTAGTTTTAATAACCTGGCAGTATCTGAATAGTTTCGAGGATCTAGTGATAATAAATGGTTTGGTGTAGTTTGATCAATTTTTCAAAATAACCAAACTTCTTAATATTATAATATGTGTTTGCTTTAGCAACCCGTATAAAAAAAAAAGTGGACAACACAGTTCTGAACTCTCGCACACGAAAATAAAATAGTAAAAGAGATGTCAGTCAAACACCACACCAAGGACGTGTCGACGTACTGATTTCGTCCTTGGACTCAAGGGCATGTGAAGGGTACATAAGCATTCTTGGTGACAATTCGGACGGATCTACACTTGGTCAGGTGATTAACGATTCAAATGACAAAAGTAAATTATCAAGGCGACAGTGCATTAGGCCCTATGTAGAGAATTAGGATATAGCCAAGATAAATCCAACGTAGGAAATTTCCTAAAACACATAGGCCTAATGATGTTCAGAATTGTTATTAGTCTAAAGCCCCATTTATACTTGTCAATCCGTAAGGTGCATAGTACCACGTAGGTTCCGCATCCTTATAGTCATTCTTAAGTCCTTAATGGTTCTAAGAAATGGAAATCGCGTATACACAGTCCGTATCTGTAGACATGTGACTGTGGCAACCAATGAGAACGCTGGAAACAACGTCCAATAAAACGCTTCAAAAGGAAATTTTCTAGAGCTAGGCCAAGCAGACATCAGCTGTAAAGCAGACAATATCCCAGCAGAATTATACTAAAACATAAGTAGCTACTCAAAATATGTTTATAAAACGTTTAGAATATTTCTACGGAGTGGTAAGGACTAAGGAAGTAAGGATATGGACTCTCTAGATAGTGCCATTTATTAGTGTGGGGTCGATCTCTTACGGAGTACTAAGCACCTTACGGATACAGAGTCTGTAGATTGCACTGTTTACAGAGTTCTTATCCTTAATTCCTTTGTTCTATAACTCCATAGAAGTTGACTCAACTTTATTATTTGGGACTGCACTTAACCTACCTTTCAAACGTAGCCTATTCTGGACGTTTTATCAAAACATGTTGTGTAGTTAGTTACTTTGTTAGTAATTGTTCAACGGATATAAACTGTGGAGACGTGATTTCAATTTTTAAGGACTATAAGGATGCGGAGCTTATGGACCCTGAAAATAGAGCTAAACATAAACAGGTCCTAATTATTTAGGATAATATACAAACACCTTCAGAAGACTCACTTTGGAAGACTATTTGTAATTTCTGTACTAGGCTTCTGAATTTCTCCTGACGAAACGTCATCATGTTTCCTTTTTAGAACTTTTAATCTTTCTTTTCTTTTAATTGCTTCTTCTTCCAAAAACCCAACCTTGTTGTCAGACGACATTTTGTTTGTCAGTGTCACAAAACTGAAAACATAAAAAGATTTACAAATGAACAAATTTCTTTGCAAGCCACTCTTGGTTTAAATTATCTTAGTTTAATAAATAGCCACAAAGCGCTGATTAAACGTAATAACCAAGGTTTTTATAATACTAGTTTGAGTAGCACCCTCCATCTTTTTTTACCCTATTTCAACATGCTGAGTAAACATTTTTGTTAAACTACACAATATTTAAAATAATTTGATAATAATAATTTTAAAAATGCTTCGAAATTATATTTGACCACTAACAATATTTGCTAGCAAATTGGAACAGCATTACAAGTTTTCTAGACAAACTTAAATTATCTATCTTGTCGTTAACACAAACTACAAGCGCCTGTAGGCTGTAGTCGTCCATCGAAATTCAGAAGCACATAGATAAACTCTATTCACGGTAGGAATTACTCTCTGAAAGGTCTTTTTTCCTACCAATATCCTACTATATAATAGCTTTCTGGTAGGGATAAAGGCCTTTCAGAAAACAATTCCTACGGTGAACAGACTTTAGATCTAGTACCTAATCGCTCGGATTTTTCAATCACAGCGTTCTTGGCGAATTAGTTGAGCATCGATTGAAGTCTGAATCGACCCTGGCAATGCTGTCGATCTAAGACAGCACTCACCCATCAATCGAAGCCAGCTGCGATAATGACGTCATCACACAAGCGGTATTTTTTAAAAAATAAAATGGGTTCATACAAATATTACTGTTTTAATGAGTTTAACTATTTTATTTTTAATGTGTTATTCTTGAGTATGACTTTAACTATAACAATATATTCCTTTATTTGTGTGTAAGACATTTGCCCGGATGAGTTTGCTTCACAAGCGATCTAATTGTAATTGATTAGTCACGGCCATATAGATTTAAGATTTTAATGTCTATGGAAATTAGGAAGATTAAAAAAGAGGTTTTTAGAGATAGCTCCATGGTGTCCTTTCAAAGAATAACACAAATATCTCGCTCAGTTCCATAAAATATACTATACAAATACACAATAATGACTTTTATCGTTTTAAAAATAGTTCAAAAGTGTGGCATGCTTCTACTTAGTGTTTAAAGTGTAAAATTTATTTATAATTTACCGAAAGTAAAGCATAAAGTGTTTTTTTAATCGACCTCATACTAAATGGTTGCTTGATGCAAATTTTAACATAATTTTAGGTAAGATCAAATCCAATTTCATCCTTGTTTAAGGTGTCAGTAAATTACAAATCGATTAATAATAGTAAACCACTAGTACATATATATTCATAACGAGATTCCAGTGAAGAACATTCTGTACATTAATAAGAAGTTTCCATTTGATTTTAAACTATTTAATTTTTATTCTAAAAAATAACCAATTGTTTCACAAATTAGATTGTGGGAAAATCTTTAGACCTTAATATTAGTGTTGTAAATTAGTTTGATGCATCTTAGGTAAGGGAACCTAAATAACAATTATGACAATAAACCAAAATACCTGTGGTGTCAATAATGTTAATTGTTTTTGTTGTGTAACCTGCCAGAGTCTTTTCAGGAGGGTAAATTCTATTAGGTTAAATTTTTGTTATGTTTAACCCTTCAAGTAATTTTCCTATATTACACTAATTGCCTCGTCGAGCCCCTGTATAGAAGGTAAAACTTATTTTTATATATTTATCATTATTATTAATTCTGCTGGACGCAATTCCAGGAGTGGTGCCCTATTACAATATATTTTTAATTAAAAGAGGGAATTTTTTATTTACTGCGAGTATATTGTATTTCTAGTTAACATTAACACTAACACAAACTTATATTTAAGAAAAATATGCTATATTTCTATGTGAGTCAATATGCTTTTACACAGAGTTTTTAATTATTTCATTTAATGTAAACAGTAATTATGTAATCTAATGCAAACTATTTATTTTGTACGATTTATTGTATGTATTATTTTTAATTTACCCACTCTAGTCCTCAGAAATCTCAAGTTAATATAAAATGTAGGCCTACCGGTACCGTGATAATAACTGAAAAAAGGAGAGCAGCTTTAAAATTAATGTTCTACTTAAGTCGCAGCCCCAAAATAATCCACTATTTTGAAATAGAAATATTTTAAATTTTAAAAGGCTAGTAAAAAAAATAGAGATAGCTACTTTATTTATCAAATACAAAATAATTAGGTATACCCTGATTTTCATAGAGATCTCATTATTTGATAACTAGAAAAGTTAATAGGATGTATTCATACGTCAAATGTCATCTGTCATTTCTGATAAATACCATCAGTACCTATAAAATAGCAATGAGAATATAGTAAAATGTTATTAATGTTGACAATAAAACACATTTTGTATGTGCTTGAAATTGGACTTCCTATTAAAATTAAGGTTTGGCTTTCATTTTTCAATTAAATGTTATCTATCATATTAATCAACAAGACCTAGTCTAGTCTCTATTGCAGACCCAGAACATCATATTATACTTTTTTTTTAAGCACCGAGTCTTATACCCGATCGGTCTGTACGTTTGAAAATAATTTAAAAACAATCACTTGTTAAATAAACATATTTTTAAGTTAATAATGTATTGCAGTTTATTTGTCCAACCAGCCTCTAACAAATTAAACACTTTTTGACAAGAATTATATCACTTGTATTGTCAAATAAGATTCTCGTTTGTTCTTTTTATAAAATAAAAATATATGGTATTACGTTGACAATTTTTTGTTATTTAAAGTTGCAGATTATTTATACTCGTTACACCTTGGAAAAAAAAGTTATTCTGTTAAAAAATAATTAAAAAAAAATTAATATGTAGGCTACCATAGAATTGGGTTTGTAAAGAACGATGCGTAAATGAAACAATACAAATCTAATTTATATAACATAACAACAATATATTTTATTTGACATAAATGAATACAATAATGTTAGTTTACATACGTGATGAAATATAGACACTGGTTCATCTATAGAGATATACAAACTGAGGTATTATTTAGTTAAACAAAGTGATTATTCAGTCTCCGAATTTGTAGAAATATCAAGTTCAAAAATAACCTTATTTCTAATAATATAAAAATATTATTAAATATAAACCTAGTTTTGATAATAAATACAAATGTTAATTCAGAACAGCACACATCAATAGGCCTACTTGCAATGTGTTTGAAAAATATGTTGACTGGTGAAACCTTGATTGCGAACACAATTATATTGTGATGAATTTAGTAAACCAAGTTATCACTCTGGTTAATTACGATTTTTAAAGCAAAGTTGGGGTCCCAATACAATTGACTTGAACCAAAATCTATCAGATTAGTTTTGACTTTGTCATAAGCGCAATGTATCAACAATATTGTCCACACCTGAATACATAGTAAAGTCCGTTCAAATTAAAGTTAAATACCATTTTTATGTTGCATGTTATTTTTAAATTAAATATTAAAATTTATAAAATTATATTTACAAAATTAATTTTTGAAAATTTTGTTGGAAAATTAATTTGCTCCTTGAATTAATAATAAAGTTGTAAAACAAACCTTTTTGAAGAAATTTTGCGTTATTTTAAGTGTTATGTTTTAAAAAACTATATTATTTATAAAAGTTTCAATATACAATTTTAAAACTTCAATTATTATGTAAAGATTGTTTTTATATTAGTTTAGTTTGTATAGTTGTTTTCTAAATAAAAAAGGTGAGATGATCAAAATAATTCCAAATAGGTTGGCGCCTCTCGTATTAAAATACTAAACGAATGAGGAATACGTCATCTTAACAAAAGCAATTATTTCAACTTTGTTCCTCTTTTGTTACCAATGAGTGTACAGAATCATGCGAATCCTTTTCACACACTCAACACACACACACACATTCACATACATGACTATGCGTACTTGTGGGAACTATTAACGTGTTGAAGATACCGCTACGTCTAAACTTTCTATTTTCTTGTTCTTCAAATAAGCCTCACGTTCATTTCCGTCCCATAGCTTTCGTTGGTGCAATATCTCCACTCATCTACCGACTGTTGCCGAACCGCCTCGAGCTACCTCGAGTCGATGTTTAAGGCTGCACCCAACAATTTTAAAAAAAGTTCAAATTTCGTTTGTTAGAAAATTATTGTACGCTCTATAGAAAAATACAGCCAATACTTCTAAAACAATTGTTATTGTATACTTTCAACAATATTTATGTGGTTGTATAAATAGCTTTAACATATTTATTGAAGTTTTACTACTTAGGCTAGGCTTTGATTGAAACTTTAATATACATTTTAAAATGGTCTATTTACTTAAGAAAATGAAAGTTCCCCAACAATGTTGAATAACTTTTTTTTTCCCCAGATAACATTGTTGCTTGGCAAAAATTTCAAAATTGGTAGGTGCAGATTTCTAAACTCAACTAATCTAATCTAATCTAACTCTGATGGTATTGTAGATAAAAGTAGAAGTGTGAAGTTTTGTCGGAAACATTATAGTATTCTGTGTTGCGTTAACTGATGAAAATGACATAAAATAAATGTTTGAATCATAATGGCTGTAAATTGTGGCACCAACGCACTAAAATAGAAGACACTTTGATAAAAAATATCTTATTATTTTGTGAGCTTTGTTTGTGGATTCTGTTATGGTTAGGCCTATTTGATGTTGCTGACCTTCAGATTGTTACTTTCAATTTAATTGAAACTATGTTTGATTAATATTATATTCCCAAATAAATGTTTACCCTAAAACAATACCTTAAGATAAATTTAATTTCTATAGAAATACAAATTATGATTATGTACAGATGATTAAACCTATGAGTGTTTCGTTTTCTATCTTTTATGGTAATTAAGGCATATACTCGTATTCCGCTATAGTAATACATTAAAAGTATTGTCCTTAACATATTTGTACATATTAAAGAAAGTTTATTCTCATAATGAATCATTTTCAGTGAGGTATGTATTAGTTAGGTATGCTGTTTTATTATTATCTGTGGATAACCGAACCATCTAGCATCTTTATTGCCTCCGTTTCTCAAATGTCAATATGTAACGACGGTATTGACACTTGTCTTTTATGATACTTTTCAATAAAATATTTACTTTCTGTAAACTTGAGTAAACTTGACTTATTTTTTAGTATTTCCAAGTTAAATAAATAATTATCTAAATTGCTATACGAATTAAAATGTGAGAAAGTATTATTCGATGTTATATTTTAGACAACAATGAGAACACCCAATTTTAAAACCGGGACCTTATTTATTTTCCAACTGTCATGCAGATTTCGCGACAAGATACTTTAGAAATTACACAAAAGTGAAATGTGCAAAAAGAATTGTTTATGTGCCACATTAATCCCAATTTTTGTCAAACCCGGAAGATAAATTATTTTTGTCTTTAAACTATCAATAAAAACAACAGGAAAAGTTTAAACGTTAAGTGAATGGCGATATAAAGTTTAAAGGGGTAACGCCGATTACTACTGCTAGTTAGTATGCAATCAGAGTGATAAACAACAATTGAAAAAGATTTGGTCGACAAACTCGCATCGTAAACCTCCCCACATTCCCCAATAACGCATCTTTCATTTCGACTGGGAAGCGAGATAGTAAAATTAATTTGAAATTTTTTTAAAACTAAAATAAAAAGTCATGAAAAATTTTCACTTTTTAATTAGTTGTGTTATCATGGTGTGGTGTAATATACAAGCGCACCGGCCATTTTGGTCGTCAAGAAAGCTGTGCAATTTGTGCTGTGTCATCGCCATTAAAGTTTCAAGTTGCCGTTGTGATGACAAAAGTAATTTTTCATTATGAAATATTGTATTTTACAGGGTACTTGGATGATTACCATAGTTTTACTAGAGATTTTGCATTTGAATGTTATGTGTTCGAATATTTCCATAGTGGTATCAACCATCAACACATGGCTAAAATTAATAATAGGCTATTGTATACGAGTTTGAATGGTTAAAATTGTTAAGTCAAATAATACGCTATTGTATACGAGTTTTGAATTGTTAAAATTGATAATCAAATAATACGTAAAAACAGCTTGACGGAAAGCTAGCATGATTCTTTTGTTCTAAACAAATATTCGTGGTAAGTTATCTAACAAATAACCTATAACAAGTGATAATGGTGGTTCTAATGTTATCAGTTATTCTAAACAGGATAAAATGTGTTAGCTGCAATTATTAATATTAAAAAGTACAATGATTGCTTTTATTTCCTGTTTGTATTTTAAATAAATTATATTTTCTAAGTTAAAGGTACGTAGATGATTTCATGAAAACTCTACAACAATGTACTTTTCTGGTGTTTTCTTCATGCTACTCAATCATACTTCACGAAAAAACAATCATTATCATTTAAACTAATCTAACGTTTTCACTTTTATCCTTAATTTATCTTACTGGCGATGCAAACACTCTTAAATTAAAGTATAGTTGTAAAGTTTGTATAGCATTTAAATTAATTATTGCTGTTCATGAGCGTCTTTGTCCAGTTTCTACTTCACAATGTTACAATGCACAAAAGGCATAGATTACCTTATTATGTTACCATCTAAACACAATATTAAGTATACACGTATTCAAACAGTGGGGCTTACATACATTCCATTTTGTTCTAAGAACCGTACCTGTTTTAAAATAATGTATATTTTTAGGTAGCGCTTGATATGTAGAAATAATTCCAAGGTTTTTATTTTGTCTTCAGAATGTTTTTGTATTAATATCAGACATGTATTTGTATAATAATATGTAGCAAAAAGTCACTGAATTAATATTGCCTTTTAGATGGGATGGTTTCTTATTGAAGTATTGCATAGTAATTTTTATTTCCGTGGAATAACACCGACAAAGAGGTTTATCAACGACAAAAAATTACGTTTGCGCTGGAAAAAGAAAATCATGTACTTTGTGTTTGGATTTCTACTCTTGGTTTGTTGCCGTCTTCAATCGAGCTTCCCCTGGTTTTCCTTAACTGCGGCCTTCCTTCGTGGTTAAGAGACAAGACCTTGGATACGATGTTGAGGTCCTCTTGGGGTGCGATGCCATTAAAGTCCTCCGCAACACCCGACTGGTAGAGAAGGTTCTGGAGCTGACTGTCCAGGGACTGCGTTTGTTGTCTGAAGTTGTTGTGGCTGTTGAAGCCGTTAGAACGAGGGTTCTGGGGTTGGGGTGGGAAAAATACATTCGGCTGGGAAGGAAACTGTTGTGAGAAGTCATTCGAGCGAAAGAACGAATTCTGCTGCTGGGATGCGATCGGGACAAAGCCTTGTGACCTCTGCTGAACAAAATTGCCGTTGAAGTTGTTTAACGGCAAGGGGGGCTGTGCCCGTTGGTGTACCAGGAAACTGGCTGCCGACTGGAAGTTGTTGGTGTTCTGTGGAGAAGGCTGCTGCTGTGTTTGGGTGAAATGGAAGCCAACGCTCGGCTGGAAATCCACGATTCCAGTTCCACTCTCCTGCCGTTGTGGCCTGAGTCTGTGGGACGTGTCCAATGGAGTGAATGACTGCTGGGGGATCAAGGGAGGCTGTAAAGCTTGCTGTTGCCTCAGCCTCTGCTGCTCTTCTCGATAAAGCTGCTGCTGTCTTTCTCTCCTATGCTGCTCCTCTAAGTAGAACTGCTGTTGCTTTAGGTACTGCTGCTGCTGTTGAAACTGTTGTTGCTGTTGAAACTGCTGTTGGAATGTTTGCTGCTGTTGTTGCTGTTGGAACGTTCGCTGTTGCTGTTGCTGCTGTTGTAACTGAAGCAACTGGTTCTCTAGCAGCCTCGTCTTATAGACCAGGTCTTGCTCTCGGACGAACAGTTGTTGCTGCTGTAACTGTGGTCGTCTCTTCGCCGGGCGGGCTGGTCGAAGGAGAGGGATGACGCTCTGAGGGTTTCCCTTTTCATCTTGATGGACCGTGAAGGCAGCAACCAATGGCGCATGGAAAATAGAAACATCTCCGTCTTCAACCTCGGGCTTAGTCCCATCATCGGAGGCTCCTTTGTCTTGGGTGTTTTCGCGGACAATCGACGAGACGGATTTATCTATCGATACGGAAGCTTTCTCTGCGTTTGTATCTGCCACTGAAGAGGTTGGAGCGCCTCGAGGGGAAACTGCCACCTCCTGGGTGGAAGATGGAATCACATTCGAGCTGATGTCGATGGCCGTGTTTATGGTTCTGCTCTCAAGCTCATCCTTCTGTTCTCCCAGTTCAATAGGATCCGGGTTATGGAAAAATATAGCAGCCTGGTTTGAATTCTCGCCGGTTTTTATTTCCTTCTCGTCTTGTTGGAGGAGGTTGCTGGGTTGTTCGACGTTTTGTGACGATAGCTTGTGCTTCAAGTCACTTCCGGTCAAGAAATCAGTGACTTGCTGGACTCTTTGCTGGTAAGAGTCCTGCTCTGGGTATTTGTTGTCAGCTAATTCCGGTCGACTGGGTTCGGCAACACCTCCTTCGTAGTTTGCACTAGGTTCTTTCCCGTCAGACGTTTCCTGGTCTTCCTCCGTCTGATCCTCGGGGTAGGAGGCCGGGCCGTTGAGGTTGCTGATAAGTTCTTGAAGGTCTCGCTTGAGGTTCTCTTGGATGGGGTCGTCGACCGGGCCGGTTCCGTTGATGGGGTTGGGGGCAACGCCTCCGGATTGGTGCTGCGCCTCTTTCTCGAGCTCAGTGAGAGCCCGGAGCAGCGCACTCCGGAGTTCCGGATCCAGTTGTACGGGAGGAGAAGAGTCGCCCGCCTTGTCCCAGGAGGATGTCTCGCCGGTCAGTGTTGACTCCTGCTTACATTGCACTTGGCTCAACAGCAAGCAGACCACAGCCGTGGCCAGGATCTGAGGACAATAAGATAACATTGCCTTAATGAAGATACCATCTGGGACGTTTGATTATAAGATGTGGCTAACTGTTGTAGACTAATGTGTGAAACAGAGAAACATTTACAGTTTTAAGAATAAAATAACATGTATGACTCTGTGTATGGATGTTGTTGAAGCGAAGGGAGTATGCAAGGATAGGGAAGTGTGGAGAAAGTTAGTGAGGATGGATTAAGTACGAAGTGGTTTTTTGAGCTACATGCAGAGTTTGTTGCCTACCCCGTAAGGGAATGGCGTGAATAGGTAGACCTACTATGATACATGTAACAATTTTGTTTTAATGTATCCGCAATAAGCTGAACCTTTTAGAACACAACTTTACATTCAAATCTTTACTCTAATTAAATTTGACCCAACTCGGTGTCCACGTAATCTAATGCGTCACTATCGCAATATACTGTACTGTAGATGACGGGGCGGGAGGGGT
>CABFWO010000061.1:64024-99513 GCA_902155825.1 Timema genevievae
TATTAGCACCACGTCTTACTACCCGTTCGGTTGTACGCACTTACGCTAATGTGTAATGGTAGGGTGATTGTGAGATTAAATGGAGGACCTACAGTTTAACGTGGGATCCGAACCACGGTGGAGGCCTGGCATTCCACACATTCACAAGTTGAACCTTTATTCATCCTTAACACATTAACGTAATCAATAGGCCTGCATTTGCGTCGTATAACCCCGGGTAGTATGACGCTGCAGTAAAAACAATTCACACTTAGTGAATCTCCTTTTTAATAAAACGTGTTAAATATGTTTTATTTTTGTTTGTCAACAACGATTGATTTGCATCTACGTGATGTAAACCAGATTAGTTGGCCTGGATATATATATATATATATATATTATTCTGTCAAAAAAGGCTGAACTTGCCGTGAATGAACTATAGAGTCTTTTCATTATAGGTATTTATCTGGATGACAATTCAAAAATCACATGTTTAGGTTTTGGTTTGCCAACACTTGTAAAAGATCACTGTTTTGTTATAGATGCTAGGTTTTTTAATTAAATGTTATATTTTACATTTAAAATAACGTAAACTTAAGTTTTTTTACACTATTTCATTACTTTTAATTTAAAAAAATTATTCAATCCGAAACAATATTTTAAACGTAATTAAAAGTACTTATTCTTTGTTTTGGAACGTTATCTATAATGTGTAATATAGTGCATACATCAATACCTTTTAATACATAAATTGTGTTTACTTGGAAAAGAGAAAATACTTGTCATTTTTTATGTATATAATACATTATTTTATGATAATTTTATCGTATTTCGAAATATTTAACTGAATAAAATATCTTCATTCACTGCGTGGGTGCATCATTTTAAAGAACTTGTTTCCGTCACGTTCAATCAAATGGTTTAAATTCGTTGGTCGCCATTTTGAAGCAATGTTTGTTAGACCTTTTGTGAAAGTGCTGTGAATAGTAATTTTTTTAAGTGTAATAAAACGATAAATAAGCTTTGTGTCCGACCTCGAATAAATATATAAATAATATTGGCCTAAATTACTGTGGTTAATTATCACATTCATACATTACCATCTGTTTTCATTACAGTTATCCAAAGTGACAGATGTCAACTGTTGGCGTAGGGATATATTATGGACTATTTCTAGTAAATCTTTGAGCTATCATCCAAGTAAACTAAGGTCGTGAATGAATTATACTTTAAATTACTCAAATTCTTTCACTGTTTCAGCTTCTCGTTCATGGAATACCCTAACCAACGATGTAAAGAAATTAGAATCGAATGGTTTCAAGTGAACTGTCGCAAATGGTCTGCGTGTGGAAGCTCATTCGTGAGATGGAGGAGTGTGATACGTAATCACACCTTGTGTGCGCGTGAATTATTTATGTTTGTGTTAGAGTGATCTATAGTTTTCATTACGTAATCCATGTGTATTTTAGTTTTTCTATTTTATTATTTATGTGTTTTTTATGTATATCATTCTGTTGAACTTTATTTTAATTGTGTTGGTTAAGTGTAAGAAAAGGCTTCAGCCTTAACTTCGTCATTAAAGTCGACTATTATTGTTTATATTATACTACACTTGTGCTATTTATAGACATTTTCTTTGTTATTTTATTCCACAGGACGACGATAAATTCTCGTTCTCATGAATCTGGTATTTAAGGAAACTAATTCTCTAGTAACATGATCTGAAATCCGGCCCCGAGCAATCCACTAAAACGGAACAGAATAAAGGTAAGTGACCAACAATAAAAGAGGGATCGAGGAACCAATCCAAGATGGTTATCATTGTTGAATTCGTGCCTGAGCAGTTGTGTCTCTACGGGGTCACAGGGGTATAAACGTGCCGATATTACTAAACCGTGATCGAGGCAGAGTTTCGTGCGGGCAGTACTTCTGACGAATTCTAGGAATTTGGTCAAGGTGTAGTTTTTAGAATAGTAATTGTTCCAACACCCTTTCTTGCGATGCTCCCAGGAGTTCAGTAGTTCTTCAGAAGTAATATCTATCAAGGTGGGGTGGGAGGGGACGGGAAAAAAGAACAGTGATTTTGCAGTTTTATACCAAAACATTTCTTTGTCCAAAAATAAATAAAATATTGCTCCAGTAGCAACGTTGATATCAACAGTTGTTGAATAACTGTCAAGGATGTCCTGAAATTTAATGACAACTTTTCTCTTCATTTAAAAATTTTCTCGTCCAATGCCACTGGGCTCATTACAGATATTCAACAATTGTTGATATCACCATGTGAAGAAAATTATACTCTATGTTTCTAGTAGAGGAATATTTTATTTATTTTTCAAAACTAAGATATGCCATAAAAACTGCAAAAATGCTGCCCATAACTCCCAATCCCTACCGACGTATATGGGACTGATTCCGGTTGCCCTGCACTCGGCGTCCCTGACCACTCAGCTACAAAGTTGAGGGAGGGGACCACGGAGACTTGAGATGACTCTTGAAGGCGCCTGTTCGTAACGGAAGATTTCAACACCGTCGCGATCATCAAGAGGCGCCTATTGCCGCAATCGGAGGTCACGACGCGCCGACTGAAAGCTCCTCCACGGCCGCACACAGTGAAGTGTTTGTTCCCACAGTCGTCGGGGGGAGGTGGGGCCCCCCATCAGCTCTGTCCCTCTTCTATGGACGTGCGTGGTCGATGTGTGTGAAAGTGCAACAGTTGAAAGGCTTTGCAGTCGATCTTTCTCCTCCTGGAGGTGACCTCACGTACTGCGCCTCCGGTACGATACAGATGTTCTTCTACTGTACAAGAGGTGATACCTCGCGTGACGTAGCAACTCTTGATGAGATAACTACACACACAGGACAATGGAAAGGACTTTGGAACCGGGGGAGGTTTTATCTCTCCCTGATTTTATTTGAAAGGAGTGGAGTGAACCCTTTGCGCACGATTCATTACGGAGAAAACAAAAGTTTTAGTAAAATTATATTCAATAATAAATTTTAAAAAGTATTAAAAAATATTAAATTATAAAGTTAGGTAGATCTAGAAAGTTTTGTTGGTCTAACAATTGGCACGCGGTTCTAAAATATTTTATCCAAATTTACGGTTGACCCGGACGAACCTTTCGGCTGAGCCCTACCCCCGCCCTTTCATACACACTTCTGAAGAAGACCAGCCCCGTGGTGTAGTGGTCAGTTCACCTGACTACGAGTATAGGGATCCTGGGTTCGATTCCCGGCTGATACTTTGGGTATTTTTCCCGAAAGGAGAATTACTCCAACTGTCACCAGGGTCTAGTTAATTGGGCTTAGGTCAGGTTTGGTTAGTTCCCACTGGTTCCACACCCTCATACTCACTGTCAGCATCATCTCGTTGGGACACGGAAAGAGCCTCCACGGAAAGGATGTACATTTAGTACATTCGGGCGACCCCTGGGCAGCAGTACATTAGTACGGGCTAATATTTCCATAAACTAGACTGCGGTTGTTGTAGTGAGGGAAGGGCAGTGTTTTTGCAGTTTTTGGCCAAAATAGATAAAATATTTCTCCAATAGAAACCAAGTTTAATTTTCTTCACAGGGGGATATCAACAGTTGTTGAATATCTGTCGAGGGTATCCTGGAATTCAATGACAACTTATTCTCTTCATTTAAAAAGTTTCTCACCTAATGCCGCTATGATCATGACAGATATTCAACAACAGTTAATATCACCGTGTGAAGAAAGCTATACTATATACTACTGGAGCAATATTGGATTTATTTTGGTGAAAAAAATTGTTTGTTATAGAGTTCCCAGCCATCCCAATTTAATTATTAGGGGGGAGAGCCCGAACCCATTTTCATTTTAAATTATAAAATAATATGATAATGGAATTAATCCTATAAGTCATGTATAAAAGTTACTTTAATAATTTATGTAATTGGTACAAATGTGGACATTCAGTTTTCTAAAGAAAACAATTCACTGTTTCTTTTATGGCTCTAAGAGTGCGGATTGAACAGATTATTAGAGGGATGTGTGTGTCCCTGCACCCACAGCTAACACCCCGTGGTCAGTCCTTCAGTTGTAGTACGGAGAGTTGAAAGCTAAATATTCGAGTCATAATCCAATTAATTAGCATCGGATGATCGCTGTTATCTTCCTCTCGCGCACTGGTCACGCGTCCTTTCGAATGATTCTTCATTTCATTGAAATACGACCTGCTCGTTCTTATCCATTGCTAAGTGTCGATTGTCCAAGTGGCAGTGTTTGTAGTAAAGCTTGGGGGTGAAATAAATGTTGTGTTTTTTGTGAAAAGCTTCAGCTCCAATACATTTTCCTTAGAGAGATCAACCACTTTTTAATGACATCGGGAAACCTCTCTTAATGGCGGCCATAGATTAATATAGACTGCGGCTTCAATAGTGAATATTTGTGAACTTTGATAGAAACTATAAAATAGGTTTGGTTTTGTTCGAGAATTTGTTGTCGGAATAAATCTACGTTTTCTGAAATTGCGGCTCTCCATTTGACTATTTGTTAGAAATTCGAAATTTTTGAACCTAACCTTGGTGTGTAAACTTAAAAAAAAATATATGAAAATTGGTTAAATATAACTTCATAAAATATAATTCCACTTTAGTTTTATTCGAGCCCACTTCGGTGGTCGCACAGTCTAAGGTGTCACTCTCACAATATACTGGACTGCCGATGACAGGGAGACCAGAGTTCGAATCCCGGTTGGGTGTACCCCCACGTAAATGTGTGTACACTTCCTCTTGAATCTAACCCTACTCATCCTTGACTCACTATCGTAGCTAGTACAGGGACTTTCTGAATTTTTAATTTCTTTTAGCACCGCGTCTTACTACCCGTTCGAGTTATACGCTAATGTGTTAGGGATTAGGTAGGTTGTATTTATAGGAAGTGTACCCGCATTTGCGTACAGAGAGAGAGTGGAAAACTATTTTGAAAACCACGCTCAGTACACCTGACCTAGATTCGAGCCTCTATCTCCCCGTCATCGGCAGTCTAGTCTACTGCGAGCGTGGCGCGTTAGACCATGCGGCCACCGAAGCGGTTCTTCTGATTCAAGTGTAATTCAGGAACTTATCATAATCTTGAGGTTGTGATTAATGCCATCCATCATAACTTACTGTTGACATGCCTTGAAGATCCAACATGAGTGACCCGTTTGTTCGTTTGGGTTTTAAAAGGTGAACGTTTTGTTTTTACATGCTCCAAACTTTCTTCCGCGTCTGCGAGACGTCGAGAGTTAACCAAGAACTTGCTTCACAAGAAGAAGAGCTTTATATCGACATTTGACTAGTTTATAAATTAACCGCTTTGTTGGTCGAATGGGTCTAAAGAAGATTTGTACAAATCGTTTGGGCATTAAAAATAGTGAAGGGGCCACGCTTAAAAAAATATTAATCTGTATTGTCAATATCTTAAGTAAAATAATTCCTAATTAATGGGAAGGAAAATCTTAAGATTCCTTACGTGCGGGGAGAGGGGGGGGTTCTAAAATCATGAAAATAAAGATTTACTCAATTTAAGGACGGTCCCTTATTTAAAACAATAAGACTAACCCTACTTTTTTATAAAAAAAATTTGAAACCTATTATTTAAAAAAATGGTGTAATTGCTTAACTTTAAATCTTATAGTGCCAATTTCATTTTTATTATTGTTTACATGTGTTTCCATAAGTTGAGATATGATTATAAAGAGAAAAAATTTTGACAAATTTCCAGGACACCCTTTACAGATATTCAAGATCGGTTGATATTAGCATGTGCAGAAAACTAAACTCTATGTTGCCAATGGAAAAATATTTGATTTATTTTGGCCAAAAAATTTCAATTCTATAAAAACTGTAAAAATACTTTCACTCCTTTCGGCCTCACCTTAAGGGGACTACACAACTAAAATATAATGGAATTAAAAATAATTATCCAGCTTAATCCACGGGAAACGGACTTGCAAATGGCTTATGTGCCCTTACCAGGAATCAAACTCTGGGATCGTTGTTTGTAATTATATCATAGGCAGATACACAGAAAGCATTAAGAGCAAAGCTAGAAGTGGCCATTATTAAATATTTTAGAAAGGTATTAAAATAATATATCGGTATTTCGACAGGTTTATTTGATACCTCCAACACTACTAGACGAAAACATAAACGTGACTTATACGGTTTTCCCTTTCAGTGTCTCGTCCACTTGGTAAATACTGGACCTGAATGAACCATCTGTGACTTATCTTTACAACCTGCTCGCAAGTGGCTGGGAGACGAGTTTCCCTTTCGGTAAATAACATCGAGCTTCTTAGTTGTTCGCATGACCTAAAGACTGGGGGAAATCGGGGTTCGATTACTTGTAGGGTGTATCGAGCTTTTTTTAATACATTGATTTCCCACTCTCCTTCCACGTGAATGCGGGTACACCTTCATCACCCAACATTAGAGTTGTTTATTACATAAGCGTACAACCCGAACGGAATGGGTAGTAAGATCCGGTGTTTCCCTCCTCTCCCCTCCATAAGCACTACACTCAATATCATCTCTTAGGGAACTGCAGGTCTTATGGAGAAAAGCTTTATCTTCGCTCTCTCTTTCTCTGTTAACTGTTGCCAAACCTCCTCGCTCTCACTTATGTGTGAAGGTAGTGTACTGGGGTAATAAAGAGCTACTGGCAACCTCGACTAAACAGCGTTGCGAAACTTGTCTTATATTTGAGGGGAGATTGACCTCACTAAAACAAGAGAATGACAACGCTGTTTCCCAACAGTAACCGTGCAGTTCCCTAGAGATGATATCCAGTGTTGCATTGAAGTCTCCACTTGATATCTGCTCGGAATACCTCCTTGTGGCTTCTTAGCTCCTGTTACTAGAATTGCTAGTTAGTGTGATACAAGTTTGATCATTTTCACACGAGCTTTTTTCCTGCTTCTTCTTTCTTTTTTAGCGACTGGAAGGAATCGTTCGGGTTTTTTACGCCCACGCACTAATTACGCCAATGTGTTACGGATGAGGAAGGTTAAATTTTGAGCAAATGTACCCACATTTGCGTAGAGGAAGAAGAATGGATAACTATTTAGGAAACACACACACACACTCAGTAGTAGTAATCCCAACCGGAATTCCATTCACATAGTTAAAAGACGTGAAGAATACATTTGAATCTGGCTGGTTTGAGAACCAGGATCGCTTCTTAGAAGGGAATGATTGGCAACGAGTGAATGGAATTGAATTGAAAATAATATTTTATCCAACAAAAACAACAACAACAACAAAGCATTGGTTTCCTTTGAGTGATATTTTTGGCTCGATCTTCGCGGTTATACCTAGAATCCGTGAAACGGAATAGTGGAGATTCTATTTACTACGCGGTGATGAGATTTATTTACACCTTACTTACAAACATGGTGAAGGCCAAGATGAAAATTCTTGAGGTGCATAGTGTGGACTAGGTTACAGTTTTGTTTGTATTTTAACGCCTCAGACCTATCCGGCGCAGATGTCATCAAAACGGACGAAAACACTAGAATCACTCCGCGCTCTATGTGTGTTGCGTCCCCCATAACGGAGTAATTTAGGATAAAGAAGCCATTATTTTTCTTGTGACTCGTATTTTCGTGGACATCTGTTTTAAAATCCTTTCTGGGAGCTGGAGAAGGTAGTTGACCTTTAAATGTTACATAATACACCCTTTGTGTTTTATATTTGTGTTATTGAATAGTGCTAAAAAGTACAATTAGAGTCAAAAGTTAAGATAAATAGTCTAAATTAGCTGGCCATGATTATGTGAATCTAAAAATTAAACTTTTCATCAACTGAGATAATTACATATTTTGGATTTAGTCCATATAAACTTCAAATTGCACTAATTTATTTAACAAATCGGGGACAAAATCAGCCTTTATGAGCTTATTTCACTGGTCACGTGGTCATTAGACTGGACTGCTGATGACGGGGAGATTGGGATTTGAATCCCGGTGGAGTGTACTGAGGTTTCTACCCCCTAAATTGTTTTACACTCTCCCTCCATGCAAATACGGGGACATTTAATCTAAATCCATCCTTTTCATCCCTAACACATTATCGTAATTAGCACTTATAATTTCTGAACGGGTAGTAAGATGCAATGATATAAGCAAATATTAGGGAAGCCCCCACACTATAAAGTGAGTGTCAGGCACACTAACCGTGTGACCAACCCTGCTGGTTAAACGCTTGTTACACTCAGAGGCACGAGGAGGAAGAAATCTCTCTTTTATCTCTCTCCACTCTTGGTTGAACTATCAAAACACCTCTTCACACTGAAGAGAACTTTCATCAGAAGCGAAACAGGATATCCACTTAAATCGCCAGGTTTTATTTATTTTGTTAAATAGGTCGCACATATATGGCCTAGTGGGAGCTCCAAGGTCGATCCTAGATCTAGTACCGAAATAATACTTTTGTGAAAGTGACTTGTTAATTATTTTTTAATTAGCCTTAGTTGAAAATATATTTTTAGCACCAGCATTTGTAGTTTAATTTCTAGAGAACTTCGATAACTCTTTATACGCCTGCTTACGATGCTTTAGAAAGTTAGTTATGATTTTAGTGGAATTAAAAACTACGTAGGCTTGTCTTGTTCAAAACACTAGCTCAGGTGGTAGAGCTTCCGTCTTCTGCACAAAGAGTACCACGTTCGATTATCAGAGAAAAATTTGAGTAAAAGGATATTCCTATCAGCTGTGATGAATTAACGGCCGGAGAACTAGTTGTTGTGTTTGTTTTATGTTAGGGGATTGGGAGGGGGGGTGCCTGTTACTACTGGTCAGGGCTATCCACATTTTTATTTTGAAAAGAGAATGGCATAATTTAAAAGAAAATGTACCAACGTTTGCGTGAAGGCAAAGTGGGAAACTGTTTAATAATAAGAACATCACAGCACATCCGGTCGAGATTCGAAGCCCAACCCTCCCGTCACTGACAAGCCAGACTATACGATACTGACACCTTTGTACATGTTCCCACCGTGCGGGTTCTTTGTTCTGTAGAGTAAATTTAGTTTGTAAGTTTTGTGCTGATATAATCAATTAGTTCAGAAAGTGTATGACGGATGCCTCCAATATTTATATTAAAACAAGTCATCTTAAACATTCTGTTAAATATAATTATTTTTGCAGGAATGGCTGTCTGAAAGCCACACTGTTACCCTACACCAAACCAGCAGTTCCCTCAAAGGTTGTAACCTAGTATAGACTGCTTCATCCCTCTCCTTCATTAGCTACGTTTATAATGCTAGTGTTAATTATATTCATATGTCTACTGACCTTAGGGAAAGAAAAAACAATTAGAAATGGCACGAGTAGTGCGTAGCGGTATTTCATTCATAAAAGTTTCATTCAATGGTGATGATGATTCATACACCATTAAATACATAACATGTATGTTTTATGAGTGTTGAGTTGAGGTTCCGTTCGGAGAAAAATAACGAATAATATTTGTTATACATGGATAATGTTATTTCATTTTAAAATCATCATACAATTGGAGTAATTTATAGAACAAACAACTCTTTCGTTTTCTATCTTTTGACTGGTTTTAGTCAGTAAAAATTGTAAATTTAAAATTATTTAAATGGTATTTTTTTGTTTTACAGTCACAACTAATAATTTATACAGTTATCTACATCATTATTAAATATTTTATAAAATTAAGCATATTATTTCTTAAAATCACATGTCAAAAACTGAGATAATCTACAGTAAATGCTCAATTTTAAAACCTATCACAAAGTTTATTTACGTTGCCTTAAGGAGAGTGAAATATCAATTATGAAGCCTAAAATGACCTAGTGTTTTGACCCCCACGTCCCTATAATAATTTTGTTGGGATCCCTGGTATTAGTTTCGTTTCACAGTCTCATTCCAAACACCCCCCTCCAGATGGTAGCTCTTTCTTCAAATACCAACCAAATTGCGAATAGCTATTTTGACAGCACTTTTGTCCGACCGGTGTTTGCTAAATACATCTTACTATCGCGTGTCTTGGAACACAATAGTAAGGAATGAGGCTTATTGTTCTTACAGTTGAAAGATTTAGGAACAATTGATTTATATTAGCATTAACAAAATTATCAGTTTATCTAAACCAGATATCGATCATTTATAATTTTAACAGTAAGAGTCTTTAAGGGCGGGAATGTAGGGAATGCGAAAAAAGGTCAGTGTTCTTGCAGATTTATAGAAAAAACATTTTTTTACACCAAAATAAATAAATTATTGCTCCAGTAGAAACATAATTTAATTTTCTTCACGTGGTGATATCAACAGTTGTTGAATATCTGTCATCAGTATAGCGGCATTAATAATAATAATAATAATAATAATAGTAATAATAATAATATTTAGCACCGCGTCTTACTACCCGTTCGGGTTATACGCTTAAGTACTAACTACGCTAATGGATTAGGAATTGGGAGGGTTGAATTTAGAGGAAGTGAACCCGCATTTGCGCGGAGGGAGAGTGGAAAACCAGTTAGGAAAAATCATCCCCAGTTCACCCGACCGAGATTCGAACCTCGATCTCCCCGTCCTCGACGGTCGAGCTCAACAAGACTAGTGCGTTAGCCAATTACGCCACCGAGGCGGGTATAGCGGCATTGGTTGGCAAACTTTTTCAACGAAGATAAAAAGTCATTAGATTCCAAGACACCTTTGACAGATATTCAACAACTGTTGATATCACCGTGTGAAGAAAATTAAACCCTATATTTCTATTGGAGAGTTATTTGGACAAAAAAATGTTCTGACATCGGCAATGATAAAATATAATCTTACCTCTATTTTTTTTTTAAATTGGCGAATAACTTCATTAGAAGGGATTCTATTGTCAATGAGTTGTTCTTTGAATTATTTATTTTATTTATTTTTTATAACCGTGTCTAACTACCTGTTCAGGTTGTACGCATATATGATCATTAGCCTAATGAGGTAGGTATAAGGAAGGAAGCTTTTTATAGGCAATCTACCCGAATTTATGAACCGCCATCTCCAGTGGATGCGACTGAGATTCAAATCCTAATCTCTCCGTATCAGTAGGCCAGTCTGTGACGAGAGTGACACCTTAAACCATTCGGCCACTTAAGTGAGTTTTTGTGAAGTAGAATAATTAAGTGTAATTTTTTTCTGCTAAATTATAAATATTTTTAACCAATTCCTAATAGCTGCACGAATAGGTTAAGTGAGTCCACGGAGAGTTTATGTTCCATCCACTGTGATGACTAAGACCCTAATTTCGATAAACTAAAAATGGTCAAATAAGCTACTAAAAACTAGTGAGACAAACAAGCTCTTTACAAATTAAAACTAAAAGAGATATATCTGTATGCATTGAGAAACCTTTATGAGCCCAAAACTTGCATTCCGCTTAACATAACACTGGTTTTAAAATACCTGCTTCAGAAGTAAGAGTTCCCAGTTCGTCTCTTTCCTCTAGCCACTACCAAAAAAAAAGGTAGGAGTGTCTAAAGTCCATTTGAAGACAACGTTATCTTCTCAGCCCGAAAATAGCGTGGGAAATAGGCTAATGTTTGAGTACCTATGCATTTTCAAAACATCGATATTATTATAATATTTATATTATTCCCACAGTAAACATAGTCTACTATCGACAATGGGCCCAAGGAATAAAAAAGGTAATTTAGTGGGACAATGAATCGTCATTGTTCTGACAGATTGATAAGCTAATTATTATAATTTGTTTTTAGTTTAAAGGCTTTCAAGTTAACGTTTAGGCACGTGTTCCAAATAACGAATATAAATAATTTGGAACAGCTTTCTAAGCCAAATATTATGACATTAACACACTTTTTCCTAGTTAAGCGATAATTTGATGCAATAACATTCACTTAGGAAGTAAACTATTTTTTTTAAAGTGGAGCGTTTAAATTTAAAAAAACCCATATAAGTCCCTCCAGAAATGGTTCACGACATAGGTATTTAAATAGGTACTGGTATCTAAAGTTATAATTTAGCAAAACAAAAAACTAACAAAACAGTGCAAATGTGACCTCACTTGAACTTTTTAAGAACGATAATTGACATAATAGCTATCTTCAAACAGTGTATAATATACGATTGATTGTAGTGTTGTTTTTTGTCTGTAGTAGCTTCGTGATATTTTAACCTGTGGCGAAAGAAGTTGATTTGTTCCTTCATTTCCTTTTCCAGTTTGTTATTTTATATTAACTCTATTGTATTTTCCTTTTCCTTTGAGCGCGTTAGGAAAGCCGTGGCTGAGATCGTGCAACTTGTGGTCTGTCGCTTCAAAGGTTTGGTTATATACTTAGGAGGTCTCGAGTTCTAGAGGCCCGGGTGTTTTAAATCGTCATCAGCTGTAGTAGATCTCACTTTCCCTGGCGAACTTAGAGGTCTTAGGTTTGTATGTCTAGTTCTCACAAGGTGCGGTAGAACACCTGAAGCTGACGTGAAAGCCTTGGCCTCGAGTCCCACCGGGTGCGATTTGTGTTCACCTAATCTCTCTCTTGGCAAATACTAAGTGCATTTCTCTCACAAATTAGCCTTCTTGATCCTATTTATAAAATATGCTAAAGCAATTATGTTTGAACTAATCTTATAATAATAAAAGGAAGTGTTTGTTTGTGTGCGATGTCCAGCCAAATCTACGGCACGCAGAGATCTGAAATCTTTAACATAGGTGGACGGAAGGGGGTCCGAATGTACCTTGAAGAAGGATTTTTAAATTTTTAATTAGCTTTTTAATTAGGCAATTTTTAACAAATTTTTGAAGAAAATATTTTTTATCTGGCTTAGAATTACGTTTCAGAGATACGGGCACGATGGGGGGGGCTTATATAATTCTTATACCACGGTGGGTCACAGGCAACGCTGTGTGGAATTGCTAGTTGGTAATAAGAGAGGGCAAATCTTTTCAGATAAAACACATAAGTATAACTTAAGTATGTCTATACATAATAATATAT
The DNA here is from genome assembly GCA_902155825.1 of Timema genevievae. Classification (NCBI taxonomy): domain Eukaryota; kingdom Metazoa; phylum Arthropoda; class Insecta; order Phasmatodea; family Timematidae; genus Timema; species Timema genevievae. The sequence goes on from CABFWO010000061.1 coordinate 76,985, forward strand.
ATGGGGTTAAGTGTGAGTAATTGCAAATACCTTGTGGGGGGAGTGTGGGGAACACGAGTGAATGACAATGTTTGTACAGTTTTTATAGCTAAGTTTTTTTTGGTCAAAATAAATAAAAGATTACTCGAGTAGAAATGATGATATCAACAATTGCTTAATATCTGTCATGAGCATATCGGCATTAGATGAGAAACTTTTTTTAAATGAAGAGAAAAAAGCTGTCATTAAATTCCAGGACACCCTTGACAGATATTCAACAACTGTTGATATCACCATGTGAAGAAAATTAAACTATGTGTCTCTACTGGAGGAATATTTGATTTATTTTGGCCTGAAAATAATCGTTTTGCTATACAAACGGCATACACTGCCATTTTCTCTAGCATGTTGTTGTTTACTATTCAAGATATTTATGTTCGGTTCGTAATTTGTTTTCTTCAAAAGCACACCAGATGCACTTAAGAACAATCCAATATGATTTCTAACCGCCGACTTTACAAAGTGTATTGTGACATAACATTGAATGACATGGCTGTTGAAATATTATAGACTATAATCTAGAACATACATTTCCGTCCTTTGTTTAGTTTTTCCGTAAGTAATTTTCGCACCCGCTTCTACGGCCGAATGATCTTGTGTTAGACTGTTCTTCTGATGACGGGCAGATCGGTGTTTGAATCCCAGCCAGGTCTGCTGAGGGTAGTGTTTCCTAAACGGTTTCCCACTCTCCTTCCACTCGAATGCGGGTAGATTACCAGTAAAAAGGTTCCTTTATTATCCCTACCTGGACAGGTAGCAAGACGTGGCGATAAAAAAAATGGCGTAACCCCCTTAAGATATTTACACGTTACTTTCTCATAAGAAAGTTCTGTAGAGCTCCCTGAAAGGGTCCCATATAACCATCAAGTTGTTCAACTTGGAGTGAGAAGGAATTTACTCACGTGATCTTTTCACCGAAATAAATGTGAACTTTTTTTTGTGTCTTTAATTCTACCTTCCCACGGGTGGTGACTCGCACATGATCGCCAAATATGGTCAGCGGATTATTCGCGGCCTATTGTCTTGGCCGTGCCTTGGGTGCTCTGTGAGGTCACTGATGGGGAATATGTCATTCCCGCTGAGAGGCACTTCATTACGTACATATATATATATACATATATATATAGCTTTCATCGTTGGTCGGAATGGACGCACGGATAGTGGGACTGACTTTAAAATATGATCTAGGTTGATAAGAAAAAGATAGGCGCACAAGGAATTTCTAGAGAATTAATGCAACTACCTGAGTTTAATCAAATATATCTGGATAGTGATTTTAAGATTTATTTGGTTTTGAGATATGACTAGTTTTTTATCACCACTTCTTACTACCTGTTCAGGTTTTATGCGCATATGATAATTACTCTAATGGGATAAGGATGAAAAAGGAAGCATTTTCGCGGAAGGAGAGTGGGAAACCAGTTAGTAAAAACCATCCTCAGTACACCTGACTGGGATTGAACCATGATCTCCCCGTCATATGCAGTCTAGTCTATTGCGAGAGAAGCACTTTAGACCATGCAGCGACTCAAGTGGGTTAAATTATGACCAATTAAAAAGTTTAAAGTTTTTTAAAAAATGAAGGTATACTAAGTTACATAAAACCCCACAAAAACAATCCCACATTATCTCGAAATGTTCTGTTGTGACCATATTATCAGAACAAGACATTATTTGATAGAGGAAGGCTGGAACAAGGTTTATAATAAATAACCTTTTGTTTAAATCGCACGAGTACAAATTTACACGTAAAGCTTCGTTGATTTTTTTAAAATTTAAACTTATTAATTTGTCATAAACCTGTTGATAATTTGGTTGAAAACGATATTTAAAGATATCAAAACAACTGATTAAATAATCGGTGATTTCTAAACGTCTGCAACACGTATCAGTGTTCCACCATGTAACAGCTTTAATGTACTTATAACCAGTTGTTTTAAATTTGCGTTGCGAAGCATCTCGGGGAAACACACATTCCTGCTGACTTCGGGTATCCCCGAACCACTCCAGCAGATTCTGCTCTAAAGCTTGATTCTCACGTTCGCCGAAAATAGAGAGCTGCAGAAATGCACACGCTGTATGTTGACCCATAATGCATTGCAACGTAAACTTAAACAACAGATTATCAACATATTTTATTTTCTAGTAGATCGACATACATTTAAGATCATTCTCCCGATGGATGTTTTCAAATTATAGCGCTGTGTCGTGGCACAATCCAACACATCGATACCCTCGCTTTACATAAACGGGTTATTTCAAATCTCCTCACAGCAGCCAACGAAGCTGTCTGCTTGCTTCTGGCTGTAGAGCGCATGCGCAATGATTTGAGATGGTTGGTTTTGAGATTTGATTGGTTATTCCTTACCGAATACCTCAGGCAGAGCGGACGAAGAAGAAATTAATTGAACTTTAGCGGAACATCTCGCGCTGATAAGGCGGAACTCTTGTGATTGGGTTAGAACTCGTCACGTGACCACGTTTATGCTCTGCGCTAATTTTTCGGTGGACGTGTGAATCCACAGTAAGTTTTCAGCTGAAGTGTGACGTGTGTTGTTCACTAAAATATAATTAATGTCACGGTTCATCGTATAAACCGCGAAACCACGCGCTAAATGTATCGGTAGGCTTTTAAAGTGTTCCAGAGGGAACTAGTTATCGGTCTCTTCAGCGGAATGCTTCGACATCTCACTTTCTTCTCGGTCACTTTCTGTGACCTTCCCTCGCCGGTAGACCACACCTGCGAGCCGTGTCCGTATGAATAACCGCCAGACACGGTTCCTCGTTTGAACAGACGGAGGGAACGGTTTCATCGCCTGCGGCGTGGAGATCTTCCTCCATCCATCCATCATTACACGCGCCCTGTAATCACCGCCTTGCGAGGAACAACCGCGCATGCGCAGGCTCTTGAGTTCTGTTGACTACACCTCGCCCGGGGAGATCGAGGTTCGAATCTTGGTCGGGTGTATTGAGGGTTTTTTCCAGAACGGTTTTCCACTCCCCCTCCACACAAATGCGGGTACACTTCCTGTAAATATAACTTAACCTCATCCATACCCCACTAGAGTAATTTCTCATGTATGCGTATAACCTGAACAGGTAGTAAGATGCGGAAATAAAAAAAATAAAACAAGCAGCTTAGCTCAGTCTTATTCTGATGTTTTTTAGCACCACATCTTACTACCCGTTCGAGTTATTGTACGCTTATGTAGTAATTGCTCTAATGGTTTTAGGGATTAGGAAGGTTAAATTTATAGGAAGTGTAACCTCATTTGCGTGGAGGGAGAGTAGTAAATCTTTCTGGAAAAAACCCTCAGACCACCCGACCAAGATTCGAACCTCGATATTCCCGTTTCCGGCAGTCTAGCTTACTACGAGAGTGACGCATTAGACCATGCGGCCACCGAAGCGGGTTTTACTTTGTTGCTTACACAGATTATATCAGTTCTTTATTTTCCTGATTTGTTCTAGTTTATTATGTCTTGGACAGCTGACTAATCTCAAACTTATAGACATATTTCATACCAATACACTGTTGTGAGATGTAATATGTGAAGAATACAGAAATCTAGTGAAAAAAACAGTTTTAAATTAAATTTATAAAACGCTCTCAGCAAGTGCTAATGAAGTTAAAATAATGTTAAGAGCCCATCGTGTGCGGTTTCGTAGAGATCGTAGGAAACATTTGAAATCGAAAAACAACTGGACAAGAAACAATGCTTGTTTAACTGCTTGCAAGCAATGTGACAACAATAATTGTTTCCCATGTTTGCAAACTGTTTTCCTATGTTTGTGAGCAACAGGAAACAGTAAAGAAACCGTTTTCGATAAAGTTTTCAAACAATGTTTCCAAGTGCATACTGGGCTCAAGGGCGAGAAATTGCCGCGTACACGTTCAGTTCTAACGCGATATTTAATTATACGATGCGGTTTTTTTTTCAATCGATGGTTTATGCAAGAATAAAGTCGAAAGATTCCAAAAGGGCTCTTTTTTCTTAACAACCCTATATTTCTAGATTTATTAATATACAAAATTGTGTCAAATTATGTCATTAGCTCATTTTCAACGACTTATATTAAACATATTTGCGGAGCTATGACACTAGGATTGATGAAAAAGAGCTATAGATCTAGTCTTCATCTATTTAATAAATTATTTATTTGATAGGCTCACAACAGAATGTCTTAAGATATTTTAGAACTAGCAGTGAGATTTCTTCTTTAACTTGAAATAAGAAGTTTCGTAGCTTTCTTTACCTTCTTTCTTATTGACATGACAAAGGGTTGTTGTAGATGAAGGGTGAAAGGGAGTACAAGCTTAGACATAATAGAGAAATAGATCTAGAAAATGACACAAAGTATTGTATTTGAAGCCACGATGCCAGGAAGCGATTGGTACTTTCTTGCTGACCTAGGCGGACGCCTTAAGACCGTTCTCAGACACTGGTTAACATTCTTACTGGTGTTGTACACGTTTATAATCAATATTCATGTGCCATGTACGGTTCTCGCCCCAAGTTGTCGGTGTACTACTCGTCCAGATTCTAGAAAGTGAAAGATTATTCTACTAATTTGACCTCTCTACGTGAAGAAGGTACCAGCTACTGAACAACTTCAACCTCTAACAGATTATGAAAACAATTCACGTACCGAACTAAATACGTCTTGTGGGAATTTTTTAACGTAACCAAACTAAAAAAAAACTACTTTATATTTTTGACTAAATTTATAGCAGCCGGTTTGTATGGGAACGTAATTATAGATACTACCTGCTAGGTACAGTCGCGTCTGGTCACGCGAGGACACCAGGTTTGGGAAATTTGATCGAGAATATGTTCGTAATTTTAATTTCGACCTTTGTATATGTCACCTTGAATTAGGACGGTAACTACTAGAATTTGAAAAGTTGTAATCAATAAAGACGATTTAAAACATAAATAAATATAGGACCTCCGAATATTATAATTCTCTAGGACATTTGAGAGAGAAATTACATTTAGAGTTATTTATTAGAGCTAGTATGATGCTTGTTAGTTGTCCCACACGATTACAGAGAACACGCTCCGGTGGTCGAATGGTATATGGCGTCACTCTCACGATATACTGGATTACTGACGACGGGGTGGTCGGGGTTCAAATCCCAGTTGGATCTGCTGAGGATGATCTTTCCTAAATCGTCTCCCATTCATATTCCACGCAAATGCGGGTATATTACCTCTAAAATGTTTCCTTCCTCATTCGTACCCCGTTAGAGTAATTATTATAATTTATATAAGTATAACCTGAACAGGTAGTAAGACGACGTGATTAAAAAATAAAGAGTATGTTTGCAGTTTTTATAACCGATAAATTTCTTGTCCAAAATAAATAGAACATGTTCTTCAGTAGAAACATAAGTGTTTAATGTTCTACATACGATAACGTCAACAGTTGATGAATATCTGTCACGGGGATCGCGGCAATTGAACATGACTTTTTATCTACATTTAACATTATTATTATTATTATCATCATCATCATCATCACCGCGTCTTACTACCCGTTCGGGTTATACGCACTTACGCTAATGTGTAATGGTAGGGTTATTGTGAGATGAAATGGAGGACTTACAGTTTAACGTGGGATCCGAACCACGGTGGAGGCCCGGCATTCCTCACATTCACAAGTTGTGATTAATACACGTCTTGTCAGAGGTGAAGGAAGGGTTTGGCACAATCAGATATATCTGTGCCGGGACCGAGGATTGAACCCCGTAACCCCAGCACGGAAGTCCGACACCTTACCCCTAGACCACCAAGTCACCTACATTTAACAAGTTTGTAATCCTGACAGATATTCAATAATTGTTGAGATCTACACGTGTAGACAATTTAACTAAACGTATATACGGGATCAGTTTTCGGTTTATTTTGACCAAAACGGGCTTTTGTCATAAAAAATACAAAAACATTTACCTTAACTCGCGTTTCCTCCCCCCTCACCCCCCCCAAGCTAAGAGATAAATTATTGATGATCTAGTTTAATTTTATCACCGCCTCTTACTACCTATTCAGGCCTACTTATTACACTAGGGAGCTAAGGCTAAGGAAGTTTCATTTTCGTGGAGGGAGAGTGGGAAATCCATGTAGTAAAAACCAACTTCGTTACACCTGACCGGGATTCAAACTCTGATCTACTTGTCATCGGCGATCTAGTATATTGCGAGAGTGACGCCTTAGGGAGTGGGGGTCTAGTTGTTGTGATGTTTGTTTCAGAATGAAGCTATCAGACATAAGTAGGTAATTAATAGCCCGTCCCTGAATCTAATGGAGAGAAAAAACTCCACCATAATATCAACACATTAACACACGGAGAAAGTGTGACCGCAGCTGAGAGCTCTATATGGAACTACCCCCCGCGGGGTACACCTGTGTGAGATGAGACAAGTGCTTGTTGGCGTGGGAGCAAGAACAGACTATGTCAGCCGGGGGTTTTACCGGTAGAAGACAGGAGATGCTTTCTTTGGTCATTAAAGTGATGCATCCAGGAATGGAAAGGCTGGGCTTACACCTGTCTTAATCTAAATTAAATAAGAACCTTTGATTATAATCACTAATCAGTAAACTGTAAATGACTATCTAACTTAAGGTGAGCTAAGGCCCGTATTTTCACACCTTTCATGCAAAAAAGTATATTTTAGTGAAAATAAATAACATATTGCTCCTGTCTAAAAAGTGTTTTGTAATAAAAACTGCAAAAACACTTAGTTTAACTCACGTTTCGTTTCACACCACCTTAAAGTTTAAAAAAAGTTGTGTATTTAAAAAAATTATGGGCATCTGAACTTTGCCCGATAATGATAATAGTAATAATATTTAAAAAAATCATATATCTCGTCGTATGACTTTCATAAATTTATCTAACAATGAGTTTTAAAAGTTTTAAAAAATAATTTAAAATCAAGAAATAAAATAAAACAATTTTGTTTGTCAAAAACTATAAATGAAGGAGGATTCCCCTTAAAAGAATTTAGGATATTGGAACTCCTTGCTAGTGCAAGGGTGTCTACCATCCGGGAAAATCAGGGAAAATGGCAATTTGAAGTGAACGGGGAAAAACGGGAATAAGTCGGAAATTTGGTAAATTACAATAAAAATCCGGGAAAATGTTGTTTTACTCAAAACATGAAATATAATAATCACTAAATCAGTAAATTATAATGTGATTCAAACTCTTTTTTTGTTTGTAGCTGTGTAATAATATTTTATAATTCCTATCAAACATTGTTAATACAAATTAAAAAAATTATTTAAATTTTAAAACTTATATTATTATCCATAAAAACGAGGAAGGGGGTAAGTTAGAAGAATGTGACATACATTTTAGTCGGGAATTTTAGAAAATGATTAGGGAAAGTCAGGGGAAAATTCGGGAATTTCATTGGTCAAGTTGAGTAGACACCATGGTATTTGAAGCGCACTTTCTAAACACCAGGAGGACTGAAGAGGGAACTACTCACAGATTCACTCAACCCTGCGAAACTACTCACTTTTAGTAGTCGCGAGGTTCTACTACAGGCATGGACCTAAACTATTACTAGTGAAATTAAGGTGTTGAGTCTGTTTTAGGATTAAGTTAGTTTGTAAGTTGCGTGATGATGAAATCATTAGGTTCAAAGAGGGAACGTTAAGAACTCCTAAATAAATGAAGACATACTCACATTGACTACTCAAGAAGACAATACCCAATTATACTAAAGTTTAATGCCATTAGTTTTTTTCAAGGAAGTGAAGGCAATTTTAAAGATTTTTTTTATTGTAAATTTTCGGGAAGAGAAATGTGTTACACCATTTCCTTTTCTGTGGCATTTTAAACTAAAAAAAAGAAGAGAGAGAGAGGAAAGGTCTCGTGAATTACCGTTAAAGAGGAGGGAAGGAAGTAGTTCATTAACATTATGTAATTATGACTTTTTTTTGTTTTCTGAATGAGGAGGCATTTTTTGGTTCGACCCTAACACAATGGAGTCTCGCAAGTTCTTGTTGAACCCAGGAGCGAGCTCATCGAGAAATATCGAGAACTAGAATTACATGAAATAGCAGTAAAAAAAAAAAATATATATATATAATACGTCCACGTTTTAAATGTAAAAAAATACTCAATAAATTAATTTTCAAAGTACATAATACAGAATAAACGTGTAAATATAGGGTGTTAAAAATGGGCTAGTAACGTTAGGATCTCGTAGTACTCCTTGAATTGAGTAAAAAAGTCAGTAAACCTAGGTCGGCAAACCAACTCACATAGAGAAACAGGCAATGATAGGTCGAGGAGGTCTAGTCACATTCCCCTCACCCCCGGACCACTGACATTATTCCTTTGGACAATTTTTTATGGGGATACTTAAAGAGTTTATTGTCTTCATCTCCAACAAAACACCGACAACAGCCAGTTGGAAACGATTGTAGGACTATTCGAATGAAGCCAGAGCACGCAACGGTCTGATTATAAGATGTTAAATGGAAGGACAACATGTAGGACTACTTTGGTTTTGATAAGGTAATACATTTGTGCCAAATAAACCCAAATAACATTTCATTTCCGTCCTAGTTTTTACTACTAACCGAAAGGCAAAGTTGCCTGTGTCTCTGTCTGAGATGGTTTATGGACCTAGGTCCACTAACACCATTTTATTCGTTTTAATGAGTATTACAATATCTTAAAGTTGTGAACCCCTTGTTTTAGAACACCCTGTATTAACTTATGTACACTCCGTCTACCGTGAAAGGCAGTAAGTTTTCCTTACACGTCTCCACCATGGCGTATCTTATAATATATAAGATAAGACCTTTAGGTTTAAACGTAGTCTACGTATTATTATAGCATATTGTCTGTTTTTCTGGTGACGGGAAGGTCGCGCTTCAAATCCCAGCCGAGTGTACTGAAGTTGTTTTTAACCCACCCACTAAATGTTCTCCCACTCTCTCTCCACGGGAATACGTCTACACTTCCTATAAAAAGTCTTATTATTCTTTTTATTTCTATTAGCACCTCGTCTTAATACCCGTTCGGGTTATACCCACTTACGCTAATGTGTAATGGTAGGGTGATTGTGAGATGAAATGTAGGACCTACAGTTTAACGTGGGATCCGAACCACGGTGGAGGCCTGGCATTCCTCACATTCACAAGTTGTGATTAATACACATCTTGTCAGAGATGAAGGAAGGGTTTGGCAATCAGATAAATCTGTGTCGGGACCGAGGATTGAACCCCGGACCTTCAGCACAGAAGTCTTACACCTTACCCCTAGACCGCCAGGTCACCTCTAAAAATTATTAATTCCTCATTCCTCACCCGATTAGTGTACGAATGCGGATATCCCGGACGGGTGACGCTCGAGACTCTAGAAGATTCTAGTTCTAAATAACCGCTCAAAAGTGGACCCTGTCATTACAAAACCTCGTCCGGGAGAGGCTCGAGGAGAAAACATCTTGTCGCAGGTCCTCTGCTGCTCGATAATAAATTAAGTAGATACTAGGACTTGCGTCTCTCTCTTTCTCCACACGAGTTGAGCAAAGACAGAGAGAGAAATAGAACATAAAAACAAGACATCGTTTAGTATCTTGCGTAAATATTCGGTGTTCTCAATGAAACTTTCCTTTTTTTCCACCTCTCTCTCTCTGTTTGTCCTTCAAGAAGATATGAAGTAGATACGTAAGATAAAAAAGAAAAAGAAGGTAAAAGTACAAAATATAAAAGATGAGTATCTGTTGGTTGAATTGTTTTTGGTTGATCACGTTACGGCAGGGGTCGGCAACCTATTTGGGCACAGATCGACCTATAAATTTATCAAAAGTCTCGAAATCACCCATCGTTTCTACACTCTAATTCTACTAGTTTGGTATATTTGTCTTAAAATATTCTCCTTCAATTCGATATTTCCTCAAATATTTATGAACCCACCTCTTATCGAAAAAATATAGAATGAATAAAATGCATACTTAATTTATTTGAGGTATTTAACGTGCACTTTTTGAACTGACTGACTATAACAGCACACGGGAATTTCTATGAGCTAGAGCAAAATAGCCTACCAATTTTGCCGGAAAATGTATTTTCAAGTATCTTCCAGGGTTCTCTTAAATGGCACAATTGACATGGGACCCACAGCTTTACTACCCCTCAGAAGGGAGTTGTGTTACAATTTTGTATCGATCAAGAAAATCTTTAGACCCCGGCTGGGTTTGAACCCATGAACATCGTGTCTTGAAGCGAGCACTTCACCCCAAGACCACAGCGGTAGACTAAATTCTTATAACATTACCGACTATGAATTTATAACCAAAGCTATTATTTATGCTTATTAGTGGGAATTACTCCATCTAGATATCATATTCTGAAAATTGAAAAATGACACCTGGTTCCGGGTTCGATTCCCGTGTCCAGGTGTCATTTTTCAATTTTCAGAATTACCGATTATGGCCGATCAAGGCTATATGCTCGCACTAAAATATTATTTGAAAGTACTTGATATATTTGTGAGATTATACAACTCAAAGATTGACTTCTAAGGACGGTGTAGCTTTCTCACGCGATCGACTAAAATTGACCACGATATCAACCATTTGTCGACCCCTGCGGTACAGGTTGTAGGAAACTTCTTCGAGAACCCGTATTTAAATTTACGACCGTTGAATAGTTTTTTTCAAATATCCTAAATTATTTAATAACAGTTCCCCATCTCTTTTTAATCGACGAAGAACTTACGCGTGTCATCGGGTTGACGTAAATATCAGGAAACTGACTGATTATATTTACATGTTGCGCAACTGGGAATGGAAATATTTGAAACTCGTCTAGAGCAAGTAGTTTAATACTGTGGCATTTACATCTGCTTTCAAAGCAGGTTTCCGCATCGGTGTCCGTGCAGGCTAAGACGTCTGGTGTAGTTTTACCAGCCAAGGGGATGTCGGGGTAGGTGTACTGAGGGTGGTTTTTCTTTAAATGGTTTTCCCCCTTTCCCCCCGCGCACATATATGTACACTTTGTTTATTCTGAAAGTCTTACGTTGGTGGACTACAATATGGACCTATATTATAAGCTGTTCCACAGTGGAGTCATGTAAGGTAGGTTTGCTACATCTCAGAGTAAACGAAGAGTACATTTAATATGAATTTTACCCTACTCATCCCTACCCTATTAGTTTGATTTAATTGGGATAGCACGGGCCTCTTAGATTCTGGGAATCAACTTCTTAAAAAGAATCGTATCTCGCACCCTTCTCTTCTTTTTGAAATCAAACAAAACTATCTCAAGGCATAAATATCCTGTATCACCTCACGGGTAGTACGTAACTTGGGTAGGTAATACAGCTCGAAACAGACGTCGCATCTGTTGTGTTTAGAAAACCGTGGGAGTGAAACAGTTTTACCATATTTAAAAAATACAGCACAATTTAAAAGTCATTATTTAAAAAAAATCCCAATTTTGCTTTTGTCAAGTAAAGAACGTATAAAAGCACAGCTCGATAATTTTTATGGTTCGAGTGTAATCTCGTATCTAATAGCACGGTTAATCGGCCTGTAAATTGGCTTAAAGGCCGCCACGTAATTGAAGATAAATAACCTCATACGGCTGTATATTTATTGTGAGAATATCAGTTCTACATCTTCAAGAAACACTCCAAAACAAACTCTCAACTATCTAGGAATATTTGGTTATGACCTTGTTAGAAAAAAAAAATTATTTGAGGAAAGCTATATCTATGTTTTTAACCCTTTACTTTAATCTCAGGACGGTGACTTTTAGATTTAGATGTGAGCTGTCATTAAAATTAGCTAATTTCCTCATTCCCTTAATTTTTTCTCAACTATAAAATTTTAAATGTAAGGGTTTTTAATCCTAAATGGACTTGTTGAGAGATTTCCCCTCCATTTTGGTTTGACAAGTATTTTGAAAATAATAAACGAGTTATTAAAATGACGCAGGACTTCTAGACGTCTGCAATACGTCTCCGGTAGACGGCCTCCTTAATAGGATGATCCTGTCCTCAGGCGAAGTATATTAATTATTAATAGTATAACTATCGATTAGATATTCAAGTAAAATTATAAGTAAATCTTCTCCTGACCAAATCATCCTTACCACTTATATTACATCGTTAGTAACACTTGTCGTGGGTGTAAATATAATTATATATAATTATGCAAACATATAATTTATTATTTTTACCAAACTCATGAAGGGTCAGTAAAGCAGACCCGCAAAGCTGTCATGCTGTGCGGAAAGGATAACATCTACGGCGCTATGTAGAGAAGAATATGTTTCGTTATTGAAAAAACACACACACACAAAATGCAGATTATAATTTTACATCTTTTCAAATATTTCTAAATACGTATATTCAAAGACACTCGCATAGAAAAATAAGAAATAAATAATTTTATAGAATTGCATTATTTTAATATTGTTCTTAGTGTCGCTGCCGATTCCTTTGACCACTTGTTTATTGGCACGGGGTCTATATTATTATTACCCGACTATAGATAAAGAGTCAGCAAAGTGCCAGCTATTATAGAAATCATTTTAGTTCGTTATATTGACCAAATTTCTGACAGTAAGTTTGTGTGTTTAAATATAGATGCTGCTGTCTTAACTTAAGTTAGTTTGAAGTCTTGTGATATTTGCCATATTGACAAAAATAACTGCACTCTAAGCACCCAAATCAAAGGATTTATTTTAATTTCATATGCTCACCTTATTCTGGGAAGGGGTTGAGTTTATATAGCGGATGGATATGGAGGTAAGTGGAGGATATGAGGCGGGGGTGTATGTGGGGCAGGAGCGTATAGGTGGAGAGTATGGGTATAGGGGGAGGTGGAAATTGGGGTAGGGTGTGTAGATGGAATTGTGTGAAGATGAAGATGAAGGATTGATATAGAGCTAGGATGGGGGGAGGTGGAGATGGGATATGGGGTCGGGGGTGTAGATGGGATTGTGTGAAGATGAAGATGAAGGATTGATATAGAGCTAGGATGGGGGGAGGTGGAGATGGGATTGATGTCGGGGGTGTAGATGAGGTCGGGGGAAGAGCGTACGTATATTAAGCAGAACGTGTATGTCCGTTTCTTCGTGGTAGTTCCCCGGTATCCGATATTTGCGATCCGAGCGGCGCTATTTGCCAGATAATAACAGTCTCCGAGTCAAATAAACGTTATGGCGGGAGTAATTACGGCAGGGCGCGGCTCTCTGCCTTCACTCGTGACAACTACGATTATCTTTATGACGAGAGATTTCAAAACTCTGACTCGTCTCACAAATGTAATCTCACTCTAGGTTGATGATATAAACTTATTTGAGTACCACGTCTTACTACCTGTTCAGGTTTACATGCATTTAGATTACTTCAATCGGGTAAGAAGGTGAAGGTAGAATTTTAAATAAATGTACCCACATTTGCGTGGAGAGAGAGAGAGTGGGAAACCATTTAGTAAACGGAACACCCTAGGTAAATTCAGCTGGGATTCGAACCCCAACCTGCTCGTCACCACCGGAAAGCCAGACTAGATGAACCTCACATTTACCCTACATTCAAGAGTGGCACAAAACGGGACTCGAACCAGAGATAAGACTGTTGCTTTCAGCTCACGACAGAAATTTTTATACAGACAATTTTTTATGCTCAACTGAAACGCAAATTTATTTAGAAGCTGACGTGGAATTATCCGCTTTCGTTTGATGCCTGTTTGATATTTGTGAGTGGTTCCAGGTGGTTTGCCTGGGAGAAAGTGAAGATTCGCTGCCTGACAAGTAAACAGCGGGGGGAACTACGGGTATGGCACCGTGCTAGATCATACTACACCGTGATAGACCGTACTACACCGTGCTAGACAGTACTACACCGTGATAGATCATACTACACCGTGATAGACAGTACTACACCGTGCTATACAGTACTACACCGTGCTAGATCATACTACACCGTGCTAGACCGTACTACACCGTGATAGACAGTACTACACCGTGCTAGACAGTACTACACCGTGCTAGATCATACTACACCGTGATAGACCGTACTACACTGTGCCAGACAGTACTACACCGTGCTATACAGTACTACACTGTGCTAGACAGTACTACACCGTGCTAGATCATACTACACCGTGCTAGACCGTACTACACCGTGCTAGACAGTACTACACCGTGATAGATCATACTACACCGTGATAGACAGTACTACACCGTGCTAGACAGTACTACACCGTGCTAGATCATACTACACCGTGCTAGACCGTACTACACCGTGCTAGACAGTACTAACACCGTGCTAGATCATACTACACCGTGATAGACAGTACTACACCGTGCTAGACAGTACTACACTGTGATATACAGTACTACACCGTGCTAGATCATACTACACCGTGCTAGACAGTACTACACTGTGCTAGACAGTACTACACAGTGCTAGACCGTACATCTATATGGGCACACTAACAATAAGTAAATTAGCATTTTATTTAAATGCACAGCATTTTCAGGGAATTCGCGTCTATTTCGCTAAATAGAATAATTTAGCTGAAATACTCTCAAAATCACGTTTTTCGCGTTAATTCGCGAAATAAAAATCGCTTTAAACACTTTCAAATCCCATGAAACGCAAAGAAAACTTATAAATACCCTATTTTCGACCCTTTTTTTTCTTTTCGCGTTTTTCGCAAAAGCGAATTTACCCTATCTCTAGTTATAGCTGAACCTTTGAACCTGTTTTATTTCCGACCTAGGCCAACATGAACCTCATTTAACAAAAGGAAATTGAAATGATTATAAACATGTTTTGACCGTGAGGGTCAAGGTTTCGACTCCGTGGTGGGAGTTGAAGTTATTTATTTGTTTGTTGTCGGTTTCACTCTGGCCACAGATCTCTCGACAACACGAGAAATTTGAACCTCTTATTTTTGCTACGACAGTTTTTGTTGTTGTGGTTTTTAAGTGAAATCACGAGCTCGTCTTTATTAATATTCATCACGTGACCTACATAATGACTTGATCTTGAACTAAACGCGCAACCCTGAGGCAATTAGGTTTTAAATTTAGAGATGGGTCGAATCCACTATTTCACAAATATAAATCAAAATCTCCATTTTGCCTCCGAATGTCGAATTCGAATCTTGGAAAAAACTAGTTAACATAATATAATTGAATAATAGAGAATATAAATTGTTATTAAATGTTATTGATGTTTATTATATGGCCTTCATTATAGCATTAAAACATTCAGTTAAGTTTTTTTATGAATGCGTCTTACTACCCGTTCCGGTTGTACTCATATCATTTATGATAATTACTATAATGGTGTAGGGATGAGACAGGAAGCATTTCAGAAGTAATCCACCCGCATTTGCGTTGAAAGCGAGTGGAAAACTATTTAAGAAAAATCACCCTCAGTAGACCCGACCGGGATTTGAACTCCAGTTTCCTCGCCATCAGCACAGGCCAATACAACACTAGAGGGACGCCTTAGACCATTCGGCCACTGAAGCGGATAGTTAGCCTGTTATTTCGACTAAAACCTAATTACCAAAGTTCTCGTGACTTTTAACAAGTTGGTGTGGGGGATAGAGATCCCGGGTCTACACAAGACACTCTCCGGCGACGTTAAAAGTTCACATCGTTAACTTAAGAAATTATGTCATCACTAAATTAATTACTAAGAATGCAACGTTGCATATGTAATCTACTATAACGATGTCTTCCTTGTGAGCGTTCTAGTAACTCTTGGAGTTTGTTACATGGACCTACTGAGTGCTGTATACGATAGGTATAGTGGGATTTTGATAGGAAGAACATTTCAGAAAATACAGAAATATTTCTTTGGGGTCAACATTGATAGCATTTTATTATATTATTAGTATTATTTCATAGTTATATTGGTATTATCTGTGAAAGTGATAGTTGCAGATCACATCATGACTTAACGTATGAATATATTAATTTTTTGGTCACCGCGCATTAATAAGCGTTCGAGTTACAAACATACGTACTAGTTGCTCTAATGTTTCGGGAATGAGGAAGGTTGAATTTAGAGGCAGTGCATCTAAATTTGAGAAGAGGGAGAGTGGAAAACGGTTTAGGAGAAACGAGCCTTAGTACACCCGACCGGGATTCGAACCCCAATATCCCATGATCGACAGTTTAGTATATAGTGAACGTGATGCCCTAGAGTAAGAAGTGATTCTCTATGGTATTTTTTTAATTACCGCGTCTTAATACCTGTTCAGGCTATTACGCATTCATAAACATTTATTTAGTAACTTCTATATCTGTCAACAAAATTCTTTCCTATCTAAATCTGATTTTACCTGTTGCCCTGACAGTCATTAAATATTGTGAATAGTAAGAGTTATGAACTATGAGAGTAGTTCTCAACTTGTAGTACGCATACCCCCTGGGAGTGCGAAGACAATTTATCAGTAGTACCTTTACTTTACATCTTTTACTGTTTGCAGTTTTTTATTCAAGCCATATATTTTCCTCTGCCAGCTGGCTAGGCCTGTCGTAACTTCATACGCCTTATAATCTAACTTATGACAAGGACAGGCACAACATCCAGTTCCCGGCCATTAATTTATCTATGTGAAAGGGTAAACCCATATTTCACAAATTATAAATTTTCAGCCATGCCGGGAATCGAACCCGGGACCCTTATCTCAGCAGGCAGACAAGCTACCGACTGAGCTAAGGTATTAGTAGTACCTACTCGAAAATAATTTACTAATGGCAGCTTTTTATATAAATTTAATATTTTATTTTTAATTATTTACCACCGCGTCTTACTACCCGTTCGGGTTATACGCTTAAATTTAATATATATATATANTATATATATATATATATATTTACTGACTCCAATGCCTAAGCATGGGACAAAACGGGTCAGCTATGTTGTAGAGCACTGTGTCTTAAAGTCAAAGGCTCTTGGGTTCGAGCCCGTATCTGAGTTGGAGTTCTTCGAATAGTGTTTTAAAATAATTTGTGCTTAAATTATGCGTGCAAAATTAAAGTGAAGGATAAAAATAAAGTTATGATTCCTTTGACCTCAACTATTATTCACATTTAATGTAGGTTTTGACGTGCGCACAAGGCTATAAATAAACACGACTTAAAAACTAACTTAATTTAAAGCTAAGCTCTCCACATAATATAGTAGTAGTAAGTAATTAATACACATTAGCTTAGTCATGTTTGAAGTGTGTCTACCTATTGAGTAAATATTCTGAGTTTGGTTCCCGGTATAGCCAAAAAAATATTAGTTGGTTCAGAAAGTGCACGTCAAACAACCCAAATATATTTTATTATTAATAAATTAGTATTTATTTATTATATTTATAATACGTACCCTGATCATGGCGCCGTGGATTAGCCGCTACACGGAGAACAGAGACGCGAGGAGGTGGCTGTTTCGACTGGAGCAGGTGAAGGAGGTATGATCCTAATAGCAGCTCACCACAACAATCTGTGCCAACAAAGAGAGGTGCTGGGTGAGAGCTGTGTCGAGCGGAGGGGGGAAGGGAAGCGAGAGGGGGGTAGGGGGTTCAAACACCTCCCCCCTATCACTAATACTTGTCAACGTTATCTAGATCCTAGAGGGATCACTGGTTCTACCCCCAGACGGTGATTAAAACAATGGGTTTGTTAGATACTACAGTCTGACAGGTAAAAAAAAGTTACTAGATCTACTTTCAAGTATTCATACGTCAAGTCGTGTGATCTGCAGATGTTACCTTTGATAGATATTATCAATATCTATAAAATAGCACAAAATATATACTAAAATGTTATCAATGCTCTCTTTATAAAGATATTTGTTTGTAATTTCTAAACTTAGCTTACTACCACAATAATGTTTTCTATCGTACGGTATCGTTTAAAATATCTATCTTAAGTACCAGTTCCTTTTTAAAGGTTTATCGACACATCTATCCTTTCTATTACAGGAACTATTAAACTTTCTCTGTTTCTATCTATTTTCCGTCTATTTTGTTGTGGGGATACTATGTGTGTGCTACGTTTGATAGAAACACATCCGAGTTCAAATTTATAAGGAGCGAGTAAAAACATATTCTCATACAAGCATGCTAATCACATCAGCGTTGTCAAATTTTCTTAGCATTTTATAAAATACAAAAATATTATTTTGCGATCCATACGGAAACAACATTTTTCTAATATAATTGTTATTTTGTAATATGTGCAGGATTTAAAGCTGTGGAGGCCCCCAACTCTAAACAAATATTTATATTTTCAACGTTTCAACATTATCATTTACATTTTACAAAATTAACTGTTAAAAGCTAAATGTTAAAGATATCATTTAAATAAGAAATATTGTCATCACAATAAATTATATTTGTTTAAAGAAAAAAAACTTCTGAATATTTTTTAGCACCGCGTCTTACTACCCGTTCGGGTTATACGCTTATGTAATAATTAGGCTAGTGGTTTTAGAGATTAGGAAGGTTATATTTATAGGAAGTGTGACCACATTTGCATGGAGGGAGAGTGGAAAACCATTTTGAGGAAACCCACCCTCAGTACAATTGACTAGGATTTGAACCTCGATCTCCCCGTCATCGGCAGTCTAGTCTGACACGAGAGTAGCGCGTTAGAACATGCGACCACCGTAGCGGGCTTAAAATAAAAATATTGTTTATTTTATTAATAAATATAAATATTCTATAATAAATTTGTGCAGGCTTAGGCTGTTTGTAGGTATTGATAATTTATTTCATAAGTGATAGCTGCAGATCACACGACTTGGCGTATGAATACATTAAAGTAAAATAGTAATTTTACTAGCTCAGAACAAAAACAAAAAATAGATCTATCTCGATAAAAATTGCTAAATAGAGTTCCAAGGAAGACTCAACATTCTTCTAGAAACCAAATTATTTTTTAAAATAAACTAAGGTAGACTAATATTATTGCTCAGTTATGAAATATTTTACTTAACAACGTGAAAAAATAAATAATTACATACGTAGTAGAATAATCACACGTTACGTGATATTAGCAAGTTCACACATGGAGCTTATATGAACGACCTGATCTTCTTGCTACATAAGAATTGTTATTAATTAGTTTAATTAATTAAATGGTGTGACAGGGAAGACGGGACTTGAGAGTGTCTCACGGAGTCCAGAAATATTATTTTTTTTCTTCTTCTTTTTCTTGTAATTACTGACAAGGAATTTAAGTTGTCGTTATTCAATGACATTTAAGCCCGCTTCGGGGGTCGAGTGGTCTAAGCCAGGGTGGTCCAACGATTTTCATCCCAAGGAACAACCAAATCTGATTAAGGCGATTGGCCCTTTTCATTTGGCGTGGAAATGCAGAGCCTTGGGGAAAAAACAGTTATCTTCAAGAATTGTTTATTGTTTTGCAATTCTCTTTTCGGAAACGGTTTGTTCAAGAACAGAAACATGTTGATTAAGTTATACTTTTTATATACACAACTCCTCTATAGTTTTAATAGTGATCCAATATCAATAATTTTGACATTTTTCAATAGAAAACTGCCGGCTGCATAACAAAAAATAAGAAAATGTAACACCTAATAAACATTGATACGTTATTTTAGAAGGGGTGTTAAAAATATTAACATAAACATTTCACTCTTTCTCGAGAAAACCGAAATTTACAAACTTATGATTTTTCCGCAAGACCTATCCGGTAGCTAGCGCCCGCCATCTACGTTTTCCGTGATTCACCTGTCTTGTTGGCGCGGAAGGATACTTTGGTTGGTTGTGAAGCCATGCCACGTCTTTCACCCTCCCGCCCACCAACCCACAAAATAGGTTTTAGACTTGTACTCGACAGGGCTAAAGGCCTTAACAGATTGCACCGCGGGCCGGAGAGTTATTTAGTCATTTCAACTTTTAATAAAGGCCTACAAAAAACACTTGATAAACAATTATTTTCAGTACTTTTATATAAGTTGTATTTATTTGGTATAATCTTTCAAATTTACTGCCAAAAATAGGTTTATTAATTTCCAAAAAATGTGTAATGAAATATGCACGCGCGCGCGCGCGCACACACACACACACACACACTTTCATAAAAAAAGCTATAAAAATATATCTATACATGTTTTCATTATTCAAACAAATAATGTATGATAAAATACAATCATAATATTTTTTATTACATATTTATATTTTAATCATTAGCTACACAGGATTTCTAGGATAACGTGAAGGCCGCGTTTAGCCCGTCAGAGGTAAGCCAGGCTAGACGAACCTTGACGTCTTGTCCATGTGCCCGTCAGAGGTAAGCCAGGCTAGACGAACCTTGACGTCTTGTCCGTGTGCCAGTCAGAGGTAAGCCAGGCTAGACGAACCTTGACGTCTTGCCCGTGTGCCCGTCAGAGGTAAGCCAGGCTAGACGAACCTTGACGTCTTGTCCACGTGCCAGTCAGAGGTAAGCCAGGCTAGACGAACCTTGACGTCTTGTCCGTGTTTCCTATGATGCAGGTTGAATATTTTTTTATTAATTTTTTATTTTAGCAACACGTCTTACTAAACATTCGGGTTGTACTCTATTGTGTTAGGGATGAGGACGTTTGAATTTTAGAGTAGGTAAATATAGCCGCATTTGCGTGGAGTGAGAGAGGGAAAACTATTTATGGAAACCATATTTCAGTACACCCAACCGAGATTCGAACCCCGATCTCCCTGTCATCGGCAGTCCAATCTATTGCCAGAGTGATGCGTTAGCCCATTTGGCCACCGAAGCGGGTACTTTTTTTTAATCAGTAATTGTATAGCGGCAGTAGTTTTCCCACGACTATTTCCTTCGAGTAACACGTGTTATGATTCACAAGTCGAACTGGTGCTTGTTATGTTGGTATGGATGAGAACGGGAGAAAAGTTCAGTTTTTATAACAAAACTTTTCTTTTTGGCCAAAATAAATCAAATATTGCTTTAGTACAAATATGGAGATTAATTTTCTTCCCATGGTGATATCAACAGGTTGTTGAATATCTGTCAAGGATGTCCTGGAATTTAACATTCTTTTCACTTCATTTAAAAAGTTTCTCATCTAATGCCGTTTTGTTCTTGACAGATATTCAAAAACTATTGATATCACCACGTCAAGAAAATTAAATTCCATGTTTTTACTGGAGCAATATTTTATTTCTTTTGGCCAAAATATGTTTTACTACTAAAACCTTTCCTACATTAATCAGTGTATACTTACGCTACGCTCTATAGGTGGGGGGAGAAAAGCTTTTTAAGTTTGTGAAACTAAGATGTCCTAAGCAAACACACGTGTACCAAGTGATGTGACAAGCGACTACTATGCGCAAAGGTCAACACCGCCTTTTGACAACTGGAATATCAAGTTATGTGACCGAGTGGCACGGGGGCTTAGACGAGCGGTGAGCACTCCTGACTTTGACCGGGGATAGCTCTGAAAGATACAACGGGGGCTTAGAGGAGCGGTGAGCACTCCTGACTTTGACCGGGGATAGCTCTGAAAGATACAAATGGGGCTTAGAGGAGCGGTGAGCACTCCTGACTTTGACCGGGGATAGCTCTGAAAGATACAACGGGGGCTTAGAGGAGCGGTGAGCACTTCTGACTTTGACCGGGGATAGCCCTGAAAGATACAACGGGGGCTTAGAGGAGCGGTGAGCACTCCTGACTTTGACCGGGGATATCTCTGAAAGATACAAATGGGGCTTAGAGGAGCGGTGAGCACTCCTGACTTTGACCGGGGAAGGGTTTTCTCACTATGAAATTTCCCACTTTTCCTCCACGCTCTTTACCATGGCTGAGCTATTTTGACATATTCTATCAATACATATGTTATTCTATATTCATATTTAGCTATATTATATAATCTATATTTCCAAAATAAACATATATTTTTTAATTTTATGCAACTTTATAATTTACCCCGAAAATTATTTCAAATAATTTCTGAAGTTAGATTAGAATCTGCTATCCAATAATAATTCAGAAAATAAAAGTCCCGCATCGGTGGGCACGTGGACTAAAAGTCAGGCTCATATAATCGAGGTCGGGGTTCACTTCACGGCTGGGTGTAAGTGAATGTGGGTACTTTCCCCTCTAAATTGTATCTACCTCACTAGGGAGGGTAATTAGTAAGAGACCGGGGGGAAAACAACAAGGATAAACAAAAGTCTGCAGGTTTCATTCGAGGAACCGGGGCTTTGAATCCCGGCTGGGTGCGTTTGAGATGTTTTCCAGTCCTCTCTCCCTGTGCATTATGTTAAAATCCACCCTCCTCGTCGTTTGAACATAGAACTATAGTCAATGGGTTGTGTGTGTGTGAGCATGAAATACCAGTCAGAGCCGCGACACAACATAAATGGTTGATGACCACCAGACGTTACCGGGAATTATTCTTTCGGCGCGGCGGTTGTAAAATTGACAACAATCATTTCTCCTCGTGCCACACACACACACACACACACACACACA